>CAIGQZ010032270.1:186046-206046 GCA_903798205.1 Danio tinwini | reverse complement strand
ATTCACCTTGACTTCTTCCGAATCCATTCCTTGGCAGTTTGTGAGTCCTTCACTTGGCCTTTTCTCCATCGCAAAGAAACTTTTCAAAGACGTCTGTTTCTTACTCATTTTGCTGCTTGTGGGTTACATTTTGGTGCTTAAGTGATCAAGATGTAACCGTGAGAATACAGTACATTTTTCAAAATAAAAGATTGTTCAGACTCAGATAATAAATAAAACGGAAATAATTTTCTACCCGGTACTAATTGATCCACGGACCGGTACCAGTCCACAGCTCGGGGGTTGGGGATCACTGTAAAGATGAAAACATCAATATGTGCATACATTTTGAGAAATTGAGAAACATTTTATTTGTTAAGAAAAAATTCACATACACGATGGTGGAAACACATTTACAGAATAAATTCCAGCATATGAATAAAAAATGTGCTTTTGTTTGTTTATTTATTTTTTACAGATCATGTAATTAGCAAAATTTGGTGCACTGGGACAGCATTAATGAACAAGTCAGTGGAACAACCACACTGTAAAACATTTGAAATGTTGTTTTGCTCATTGTAAAATTCCTCAGCCAAAGTCTGTCATCACAGTGGTTCAGTATTATTATTATTACCTCATTATTACCTCCAGAACTGTCTTGAGCATCTGTGCTCTCAAAGAGCATCTTGCACCTCCAACACTCAGCGTTCAGTGCATTTCAGCTTCATCATCTGAAGTGCGACTTATTTATTATAGAAGAAACTCACAGTGGCTTCTTCTGCCACTGCAAACTCTGTTTCTTTATATTTGGCATCAGTTTATCAGCAAGTCACAATTTTGTTCTCTTTGGAAACGATGCTTTATTCACACATTTTCATTCATTCATTTAATCATTTTCTTTTGGCTTTGTCTCTTTATTTATCAGGGGTCGCCACAGTGGAATGAACCATCAACTTTTCCAGCATATGTTTTATGCAGCGGATGCTCTTTCAGCTGCAACCCAGTATTGGGAAACACCCAGACATTCTCACATTAACACTCATACACTATGGCCAATTTAGTTTATTCCATTCACCTATACTGCATGTGTTTAGACTGTGGGGGAAACCGGAGCACCCGGAGGAAACCCACACAGAAATGCGAACTGACACATGCAGCGACCTTCTTGCTGTGAGGCGACAGTGCTAACCACTGAGCCACCATGTCACCTACAGTATTCACAATTTTTTTTTATACAATAAAAGTCTAATTTGCATCTTCAGATGAAACATATCAATGATGACTTCAAAATTGCTTCACTTTAAATGTGTGTAATCTGAGGGTTTGAATGGGTGCTTGAAGTGTCTTAAGCACGCCTGGTGCGTTTCATTATTTATGCACTCTTGATTATCTTCTCTCTCATCAGTGGCAGCAGTTTGAAATGTATCTTTAGCTTCTAGGCAGGTGGTTGTTTAATGAACCCATGAGGACAATTATAAAACGTACAGTACAGCTGAACAGAGCTCAACAGTAGGGTTCTGTGGAAAAACAGTTTAAAATCACAATGACTGTATTGAAGTTTCAACAGGTCAGCTTTTCAAGATATATGTTGGGTATATAATTCACTGGAAATTTGGCAAAAAGATTTCTGTTGAAGTACACGCTACACAAAGTTCTTAAGCCAGACTCACCAGTTAGATATGACGAAGCGATGAAAACCAGAAGCTTTGCAATTAGGTTTGTGGTGAGCTTTTGCAGGGTTGCGTTGGCTGTCTAGACGATATTATCTAATTTATAGGAAGAGGAGTTCTTTCTTAAAGAAACAGAACACCTAAAAAATCACACAATGACAGTGGATATGGACCAGGGACAGCCTCAACGACCATTGTTTCAGTTCTTATGATTAAGTGTTAAAATATGGTGTTTATTTAATTTTACTGTATGTAATTTAATGCAATTATATGTGTATGACCATTTATAATTTCTTGTGTTATAGATTTACTGCAATAAAATGCTTTTCTTTTTTGGATTTTTTTTGTCTTGTTTCTAGTCCAAAATATCTAGAAATTCTTAAATCAGCAAGCATTTTCTAGACAAGCAAAAATATTTTCTTGTTTGAAGAAATAACATGCCAACATCGAGTATTTCCTTAAAACAAGCTAAATAATCTGCCAATAGGGTAAGCAAAATAAACTTATGGAAAAACAAAACAAGATTATTTTGCTTACCCCATTGAAAGATTGTTTTGCTTGTTTTAAGAAAAAACTTACTTAGTTTTGGCATGTTATTTCTTAAAACAGTACTATATGTTTTGCTTGTCTAGACAATGCTTCTTGATTTAAGAATATCTAGATATTTGGACTAGTAATATTACAAAAAATCTAGGTAAAAAATCACTTTTTTGCAGTGTTTTTGATTGCATTTTTACATTTTGTCAGGATGCGACAGATAAAAATTAACTTTTGGTGCTAACTCTGGCGTTATTACATTATTAAGTCTAGGGGAAAACAACTATGAGCATAATAAATGAAATAAAGTTTGGGTAAGTAAGTAAAGTAAGTAAGTCAGTAAGTCTTGTGTATTTATATAGCGCATTTATCATGTATGGCCATACACACAAAGCGCTTCACAATCATGAGTCTTTCCACACCCCCATTAGTGTGCAGGATCCACTTGGATGATGAGACGGCAGCCAAAGGACAACGGCGCCAGTGCGCTCACCACACACCAACTATAGGGGGAGTAAAGAGACCCAGAGTAAAGCTGGAGTAAAATAAGTTTCAGTCTTGCAGTTGACTTCCAGTGACCTTCTTCCCCCTGCCATGTGGGATCCTGGGGAAATGTCATGTCAGACTTCCTCTCGCCCGCTCAGATTGATATAAACGTGGGCCGCCTCTGACCTCCAGTGCTCCATATACTCTCCACGCAGCTCAAAGCAGCACACTGCCTCCTTTGTTTCCACATCTTAACCATGCAAGCTCCATTCACTGCCAAAAATGATTCATCTCTCAGCGCTAGACTAATCTCTGTTTCAAGAAGTTGTTAGTTCTCTGCATATACTTTTTAAAGGTGGAGGTAAATGGCATATACCAAAATTGATGTCATATAATGATCCAGCAGCCATTTGCATTTCATTTTCGAAGTGCACCGGCTGGTTATGTTGCTTTTGCTTGATGCTTTAAGGAAGGCTCTCATCTGTCAGGTATGCACAGCGAAACCAGGCGATGTTTGGATGCTGGGAAGGGCATTTTGATTCTTGTACACTGCATTTCCCAGAAGTGATGAGCTTTTATTAAGAAAGTAATTGTTTTCATCAGTTTATGTCTTGGAAGAGGATACAATTGAGAATTGCTTTAATGCTAGTATTTGATTCTCATAGCACTCAGATAACACTGCTGGAAACATTATGGTTTACTTTGTAATTTTAGTGAAATTGGTTATTAAGATAAATAGTTTTAATAATGGGTGTTTCAACAGCATTCTTTTCCATCTGGCTCACTTTCAGTGTATCACTACAACATGATGCCGGAATGTTGGATGGGTATGTTTTTCAGGATGGTCTTGTTTATAAAATATGTGACCTGGTTTCATTGGTGTTCATTTCCATCTGGAACAGTAACATCAGCTATTGATTACACTTTTAGCATTTAGAGGTTTGTTATTCATCATGCAGCAACATATCTGTCACTCAGCCATTGTACTAATCTAAAATATAATGTTAAATGGTGTGCTGTTATTGTTCCTCTTGTTTGACATTTATAACAGACCAAATGTTCAGTTACAGTTCATGAGTTAATTTATTATGTCAAATGTATTTATTAGGTTTGATTAAGCAGCTAAAATGGTTCGGTGCAATTATTAAAGAGTCCCTATTATGGGTTTTTGGGAATGACCTTCCATGTAGTGTGTAACACAGCTCTAAGTGAAGTGAAATATCCAGCTAAGGCTTAAATCTGAAAGTGGACAGTTTTTAAAACTATTGATTCATCTTAAAAAGAGTCGAGTCATAGTGGTTCAAATGAATCATCTTGGTAACGAGTCTTTAGCCGTTTTGGTGTGACGTGGATACGAAACATAAGCCCTGCCCAATTGTTGTGTGCGCAAACCTGGGAAAATATAAACCTGCGGCCCGCCCACTAACACAGCAGCAAAGACAAACAAATCCTGAAGTCATGAGTCATGAAGACACTGCTTACCTGGATATTATTGGAAGTGTGAGGGAAAGGAGTGGTTCAGCAATCTGCACACTTACAATGGGCGATTCACCAGCCGTTTGTTAAAGGAAGGATCAGAAAAGACTACTGATGTTTAAGACTTTGACAGAGCTGGACAGGAACGATCCGTACACAGATCATAGATTAGTTTCTTCCTCCATTTTGTAATGGACAGACAGTACACCAGGGGTGCGGGCAAAATAAGGACTTTATTAAGCACAAAGTCAAACAAGGGCAGGGTGCTGCAGGCTTACAAAGGCTCAGGGTGAGCGTGATGGGAGCCCGCAAAGATAGCTTGTCAGAGGACAGAGGAGGAGCGCTGGTGAGTGCTACAATCCCCGGCTGGGGATGTGATCGTTTGGGCAAAGCAGAGTATAGGTAAGCCCTGAGAACATATTACACTTCACGCAAGCGGTGCCACAGCAATGATTGCAAATAGATGTAGTACAAGTCTGCAAATTGGGACGCATTAAATGGGTGCCAGCTTCTATTCGAAAATTGCAACACACTTTTTCCCCCTCAAATCATTCAACCGTATTAATAAATTGATAATATAGAGATGAGTATTGTAAGGGGGCTTCTGCCTGTGCTTATTCTGCCTCCAGGTGAGCAAACGTGGCCCCATCGTCCTGATTCTGCCACGTCCACTGCAGCACAGACCCACTTTCCCTGACACAAACCTCTCTGGAGACTCGCTGTTTATTTATTAATTTCTGCTCTCTTCTTTTTTCCACCCCTGCAACTCTAAAGCCACGTTTCACTGTTCCTTTCTAACAATTTCAAGCTTCCAGTCTGGATCAAATCCATGCATGAAAGGACTGAATTGCAATATGGCCTATTTCAGTCATAAAAGCTTTTATCTGATATCAACTCTCGGGAAACTATGTTGAATTTGGCCAAGGACAAGGTCAGCGTTAAAGCCGATTTGAAAAAAATGTTCATTGTTAAGATCTCAGTGGAGCCCATTTCAATTGAGCATGCACTATGAATTGAAGAAATGCTAAATATAAGAGTGCTTTCCTGCTGTGTCATCTCCAGGTGGTTTTTATTTTGGCCAATCGTGCATTGAAGAGTCATGTGTAGAGTCAGTAGTATTGTATTTATTGCTGTCAGGCTTGTGGCGTCTCTCTTAGGTAGGCTTTGGAAGCGGTTCAGACTAATTACTTCAGTTCAGAGGTTGTCGGATTAATGGGCAATAAATGACATGATGTGTTGCACTGTGGTTTTCCTACAGAGGGAGATGAAGGAGCAGCTGGCGACTCTACAGGACAGTGAGAAGGGTCATACAGAGGCTTTACAGCTACTGCAGAGGCAGCTCACTGAAACCAAGGTAAACTACTGTTATTCTGGACTGCACAATGTATTTCAATTCAGCACTGACATTACTACGTTCACATTGCGGGCAAATGTGGCCAAATCTGATTTTTGTTTTTGCCCACGTGACTCAGATCTGTTCTTGTCATGACAGTGTAAATAGCCCAAACCGCATGGCATCTGATCTTTTCAACTCCCGATTTGTGCCACTTTCATATACTGTATTAAATCAGATGTTTTGCAGTCTGACCACAGTGTGTAGGTCGGTTATGTAGGAATTCATGTGACTTTTACATCATTTTTGATTGACACACGTTATTATTCTGTACTCGTTCATGCTGCAAACATCCTCTACTCCTCAGCGGCATATAATTAAACATTGGGCAAATACTTTACCCCAAAAATTGTATTTATAAAAAGTAGATGTATTTTTGTGCATGCGGGCCAGTTTAGGACCATGATCTGTTTACACTGGAAATCTGATATTGGCCACATTTATAACAGCAATGTGAACAGTTATGCAAAAAAATTAGAGCTGAGAAAATATTAGATTTAAGCACTACACCTTGCAGTGGGAACGTAGCCTTTTGCATTGCATATGTGGAGTCTGAATTAAAGTTGATGAGGAGTCACTGCAGAGTGCAAGGTTTGATTAGTAAATGATTATCATGTGCATTTGTTTTTAAAGAGATGGTTGACCTAAAATAATGAAAGATCTGCCATTATTTACTCACCCTTTACTTACCTATTTGAGTTTCTTTCTTCTGTTGAATACAATAGAAGATTGTCTGACAAATGCTAGTTGCTGGAACCCATTGACTTCCATAGTTTTCTATCAGCATTTTTCTAAATATCTTTTGTGTTCAACAGAAGACAGAAATGTATTATATATTCATATACAGTATATAGATAAATATATATAAATATTACATTTACAAATATAACAAAAATAAAAATCGCAATGTCTCCTTTATTCAGTATTGTGCATTTGTGCTCCATTTAGTTCCATAAAACAGTTTTCCAGTGGATTTTCATTAAAGCAGTGACCCAAGGCATCTAATCATTGAAATGAATCCTATGTACTGCTTAAATGATATCTTAAATATTGTTCCACTCCTTTGTAATCAGATTCACATTATGATATTCAAATGTAAGTGTTCATTGCTAAACGTTTTAAAGAGCCCCTATTATGGGTTTTTGGAAATAACCTTCCATGTAGTGTGTAACCAGGGCCGGATTAACCAATGGGCATTATGGGCACAGGCCCAGGGGCCCCTGCGCACTTGGGGCCTCTGCGAGAGGGGGAAAAAATGCTGATTTTGGAGTGTCTATTTAGGCAAAGTGCAAATAGCACACCTTGTTGGAATAAGCTAGTTAAATGCTTCCCGCCAGCGCCGTTTGATCGACAGAGACAACATAACTAAAGAGCGCAGCAGACAGCAGGTGGGTGTGGCATCATTTGTAAAGAGCTTGTTAACATGTTTTGAGGCGACCGATCATGAACCCGGTTCGAATCCAGAGTCTGATGAACATGTTCTTCTTTTTTCTCCATTACATATCAGATTGGAAATACATTTATTTTCAATAGAAAGGAAATGTTTTTGTAAAAAAATGTAAATAAAGTATATAAAAAAAATAAAATGAGTCAAAATGTATTTAATAAGGATAATAATAATAATAAATATTCTATAAACAGTTATTTTCCACCTGGTGTTAAATGTTAGTGACATCTTAATATAATTAATCTGTATTTACAATGTTAGTCGCCCTGCTTCACCCATATTTTCCGACCTCATGGAAAGAGAGAGACAGAGAGAGAGAGACAGAAAAAGCCCCTGAAGAGGAGAGAGACAGGAGAGAACTGGTACAGTATGTGTGATTTCGGGTACTTTCAGCTTTATAATCAAGTGCTTTTTGCCTACTCTTCTTCATCACGAGGGAGACAGTAGGAATCATTAATCAGTGTGTGTATTATGGAAGACTCAGATTCATAGAACTGGACTGGAGAGGTGTTATATCCAAATCATATGCATTATAAGTTTGTAGACGTTATACATTAAAAATACCCTTAAATATAAACTTTTAGTACTGCTTCAGTGAACTTGAACAAGTATATTAAAAACCATTAATTTTCACTAGTTATATTAGTATTTTTTATTATCAAAGTGTGCTTTAAATGCTTTTAAAATCAGGTAAATCTTTGTTGACTGTAAATATATGTACTATGTCATTTATTTAAAAAAATGTGGGCAAAATATTATAGAATAACTTTATTAAAAATATATTATATTAATCTTATTTTTTAATTCAACTATAGGGGTGCAGCCTTGTAGGGGGCCCTACAAGACATTGTGCCCAGGGGCCTCTGAATTCTTAATCCTGGCCTGTGTGTAACACAGCTCTAAGTGAAGTGAAATATTCAGCTAAAGCTTAAATCTGAAAGTCGACAGTTTTTAAAACTATTAATTCATCTAGAAAAAGAGTTGTGTCATAGTGGTTTAAATGAATCATCTAGGTAACGAGTCTTTAGCCGTTTTGGTGTGACGTGGATACGAAACATAAGCCCTGCCCAATTGTTGTGTGCGCAAACCTGGGAAAATATAAACCTGCGGCCCGCCCACTAACACAGCAGCAAAGACAAACAAATCCTGAAGTCATGAGTCATGAAGACACTGCTTACCTGGATATTATTGGAAGTGTGAGGGAAAGGAGTGGTTCAGCAATCTGCACACTTACAATGGGCGATTCACCAGCTGTTTGTTAAAGGAATAACGAGTCTTTAGCCGTTTCGGCATGACATCGATACGAAACATAATGGTTGCGCACACAGACCCACAAAATTTAAACCTGCGGTTCCGCCCACAACCACAGCAGCAAAGACAAACAGATCCTGAAGTCATGAGTCATGAAGACGATGTGCTTACCTGGATATTATTGGAAGTGTGAGGGAAAGAAGGGCTTCGGCAATCTACACGCTTACAATGAACTTTCAGTACACAGCTCATGGATTAGTTTCTTCCTCCATTTTGTTACACCAAATTATGTGGCTTAAACTTGCTCCCAAGACAGGCAAACAGCATATATCCTGTCACGTGATTGACAGCGCACATCCTGTCACGTGATTGACAACGCACATTGGGCACTCAAGGGCACTAAGCTGTTTGCATTTAAAGAACATTAAATTTTTCTGTGTGAAATACAAGGGATTTTATGTATACTAGTATTGAACAGTTCATTCCAGCGCATTCATGTGAGAGTATGAGAGTATGTATGCTGTGGGAGCGAGTTCAAGCCAAACAGTGAGAACAGTGCCTACTAGGGTCACAGAATAGATGGTCACAGAATTTGGTGTAACACGTGCAAAATAAGGACAAATTATTAGGTACAAGTCAAACAAAGGTACACTGGACTTTGGGCTGGTGCACAGCATTGGTTGGGCAAAGCAGAGTACAGGTAAGCCCTGAGAACATAACATTTCACGCAAGAGGTGCCACAGCAATGATTGCAAATAGAAATGATCTACAGCTGAGAAGGGAGAAAAGCTCCAAAATGAAAGATAATTAATGAAATCAGACCTGGCCCATGGCACATTTCATAAGTGTAAGTAAATAGCTGCCTTCTTGTTTTCTCTAGCTTGTAAAGTATGTATTTAATTGTGTTTTGTTACTTGTAACTGCTTGCACTGTATCAGGTTAACTCTATATTCCCATATCGCGTCTAATGCCACGTTGAAAATGTGACGCGTACTGCATTTAAATGCGTTTGTGGTGTTTAACTGCACTGCTTTTGGGGGGTGAGGTGTCTGAATAGCACTGTTATTAGACTGTAACACTGTATTTCACTACTGCGGTCTTAGTAAGGTTACTATGAATGTTTCAGGCGTCCGCTGCAATCGGATCCAATAAAAATGTTGGCGACCCAGAGGCTTGATAAACCGCGATGGGCATTTTACTATCTCGCGCTGAACGCTGTCGACCAATCGCAACAGGCTGTCATCATAATCAGTGCAGATTAGCTTCGCGCTAAGGAGGGGTTTTGAAAAAAATTAATCGCTGAACGATTCATTTGGGAGTCGCTGGGATAATTAGGTAAATATAAATTCATATTATAAGACCATGAAAGTGTTTTTTGACCTTGCATGCATATCAGCCTGTTGTTAAGAAAAAATGAAGAGAAAAATGACTTTGGAAGTCATTAAGTACCATCAACCAGCACTTTTCAATTATCAAATCAGCAAAACCAGCAAATTCAATTATCTTCTTTCATGTTCAACACAGAAACTCAAATAGGTTTTCAACAATATAGGGTTAATGATGATAGAATTTAAATATTTTGGTAAACTGTCCCTTTAAGTCGCACTGCCCTTTCTGATGGACCAACACACATTTAGCAGCTCAATTCAGATAACTGCAGTTTAATATTGAAACCACGTCTGCATTTCACCTCTGATGGAGGACTATTAAACCACATCTGGTTATGTGGAAATCGAAACGCAGCTGACAAACAGCTCCTACTGCCCACCACCACCATTACAGATTCACAGCAGGTCTCTCGCCCAGTCCCTTGCTCATTTTTTCCACTCTCTCTCTCTCTCTCTCTCTCTCTCTCTCTCTCTCTCTCTCTCTCTCTCTCTCTCTTATGTTGACATTGAGTTCCCAACAAGCAAATTGGTTTATTGAGCAGCTCCTTAATCATGACGCCTTGTTTTAATCAGTGGAGAGAGACACCACAGTCAATACTGCAACTTTGTCTGTCACGTTGCCTTTCTCTCTCTTTTTTTAATCATCTCTGTGTTTGGGATTGGGGACTATTGCGGAGGAAGAGCTTCCTGACATTGCTGACCTCTGGTGTCGGTCTTATTTGTCGTTAGTTAGTCTTCAGAGTATATTTTTACAACACTGTGCACAGCTCCACTGGTGTGTGATCATGGATGTGTTTATTTGCAGATAATGTAGATATGTAATATATATATATATATATATATATATCAGTGCTTCCCACAGGTTTGAAATATACTGTTTCTCTTACTTGTATGCCATTCAGGAGCCATGTACAGTATTGCCAAAGCATTTAGTACATGTATAAAATGTGTAATATATTAACATCATCTAATTAATAAAATATACAGCAAATGAGAAATAAATGACAGAAAAAAGGACTTATAACCGACAATATCTCTGGTTATATCTGATTAACAATTTCTGATGGTGGTGTACATATATTTTGCAGCTAGTTTAGATGGCATTTGATCCTCTCCAAGTATATTGTAAATTATTTTTGAGTTGTTTAGATTAAAGACTGTATTATTTAATGTTTCTCTTGCTCGCTCTCGTGGCTGTACGCACGCTTTCAGCTGTGAAGCCAAGAGAAAAGGTAGACCTAAATAAGAAGGTAATGCAAAAATACTGACAATTAACAGTTAATGCTTTAGAAAGCAAAAGCAAAAGTCGAATCCCGGAGATTTACTGTACAAACTCCAGCCGGATGCATTGTTAAGTCCCAAAAAAGGCGCCTCTCTGTGGGTCGATGCAGAGCATGTGAAACTGTCTGTGGGAGTGGTAACGGTTCTCGTGCACACACAAAAAGCGTGATGAAATGTGTAGGGTGAGGGATGTGTGGTTATCTTGTGCGGATACAAAAATACAGGTAAATTCTGACATCATTAACTAGAAATGAGCTCTAAACGGCTGCGCTTGTATTTGTAAACATTGAAGTGGTCAGGCTTTTGTTGATGGTTTTACTTTTATTTAAAGCTTTAGCATTCATGCAGCTGCTTTGTCCCAGAGATGTCCAAAGGCAGAAGTGCGAACCGGCAGAATTGACTCAGGACACTGTTCATATTTCTGCCACGCCACAGAGCGCCATCTGAATAGTTTTATTTTAAATACATGCGAATGTGCGCATCTAGTGTGCAATGCTTTCAACTTTCATGTGCATTGTTGCGAATGAAAGTCAGTATGTTGGGTTGGGCAGCGGGGTGCGTTTGCCGCCCTCATTTTTATGTCACCCTAGGCGGCCGCTTAGGTCGCCTCTATGCACGCGCCGGCCCTGGCGACCTGCTTGAGTGTTCTGATTGGCTAGAGTAGACTCCACGTCAAAACGCGCTCTTTCCAGCAATTGAAAGAGTTGACACAAAGCAGCATTCCGGCAAAATACCAGTAATGTAACTTCTCTTTCTGGAAAATTGCCGGAATGAATTTACTGGTATTTTTTTTTAAAGGGGATTTTCACACATGATCTCTTTTCGGAAAATTGCTGGTAATTATTTGGAAATGTCTGTATGTGTGAGAGGGGCTAATAATAGTAAAAAAAAGGGTCACCAAATATACTTGTGCGGCCGTTAATATACCTGGGTGGCCTGCCCAAGTAAAGTATATGTGTGGGAAGCAATGCGTATATATACACCTACTGTATGAAAAAGAGTAAGCTACCTGAATTTATTAGGTATGGGTTTGAGAAAAAAAAATCTAAATATGGTAGTTTATATTGTAATTTTTATTACAATAAGTAGATGTCAGAGTATGTCAATTCGTCAGAGTAATTTTCAGAAGTTTAAAACATCAGTATCGTATTGCCTTTAAAATATAGAAACGTTTGAAAAAATGGTGTCTTTTGTGTTGTTTAATGCCAAATAATACCCTAAATGATAACATTATTAGAGATTTGGCAGAAATATCATCAGTAGTTTGCAAAATAAAATTAAAATTATGATTTACTTAAACGCATAACTATGAATCATAATTTAAGGTATATTTTTTCCCCCAGCTTTAAGAGTTAAATTTGAGAGAGAAAATTAATTTTAAATCTATAATTTTTTTATTGTTTTTTTGAGTTCTAGCATTTTCTTCAGCTCTATGTCCTACTTGTCAACAGGAAATGAAGCATAGCACTGTTTGCTCTGTTAATGGTCCTGGTTATATAGTGAGTGATTAATCAGAATAGAGAAAAAAAACAATCATAACCTTTCATCACAATATAATATCCCACTCCACATCTGAAAGGTCTAATGTCATCAAGCTCTTTTATTATTTGTTTTAGCAATTTCTCGTCTCCAACTGGTCATAAAGAGCCACTGTACACAATTCAATCTAATCCTAATGTGCTATCATCAAGTAGTTTTTCCATCAAATCTCCGGTTTCCAGGAATCGCCGACCCCAATTTTCGAAGAATAAATTCTTTGTAGTTCCTTAAGTCGACCTAAATTCGCACAGAAGATTGCATTTTCTGGAAGCAGGCCACATTTTCATTTTATTGATCTGACAGTTTGCGTGTTTATCTTGAAAGCAGATTAAACAGTTTATCTTTCACTCGTTCCCTGGCTGTCCACTAAAAATGTAGATGTTCACATTGACCAGCCAGTCGTATCCTGTCTGGATTTATTGATGCTGTGCCTTAAGATGCTTACGGAGTGGCAGACGCTTGACATTGACATTCAAAACCATCAATGCCAAATGCATCCCGCAGCCCAGACTCTCCTGCAGAGATAAGCGGACGGCAGGTTATTTTACATTCACTGTCACAGCACTGCCTTTCCAGAACTCGATTTATTGAGTAAACCAAATACTGTAATAAAGCAGGCGCGTTGCTTCAAAATAATATTAAAGTCAGCTAATTCTGTCTTTGACCTTTGCTATATTATTTGATTAGAAACACTGTGATATTATTACAGTTTAAAATAGGTATAATTTTTTTATATAATTTTTATAATAGGTGACGTGAAAAAATAGTTGATCCATTTACATGGAAGTGACAAACTGCAAACTTTGCATGTTTAAATCAGTTTTATATTCTCTAAACATGAATGTTGTCACTGTTTTAAAGCACACTAGCTGATAGATATTCTAAAAACTGACAATACACTTACTAGCATCTTAAAAAAAAAAAAATTATTTCAAGGTAAGTACCTGTAAGTACGGTCTCAACAGCAGTCAAATGTTGGCTAGAAATGGACAGTATTTCAGAAACTGCTGATCTACTGGGATTTTCACGTACAACCAACTCTAGAGTTTACAGAGAATGGTCCAAAAAAGAGAAAATATCCATTGAGTGGCAGTTCTGTGGGCGCAAATGCCTTGTTTATTGCAGACTGGTTCAAGCTGATAGAAAGGCAACAGTAACTCAAATAAGCACTCGTTACAACCGAGGTCTGCAGAGGAGCATCTCTGAATGCACAACACATCCAATCTTAAGGCGGATGGGCTAAAGCAGCAGGAGATCACACCAGTAGCCACTCCTGTCAGCTAAGAACAGGAATCTGAGGCTACAATTCACACAGGCTCACCAAAATTGAACAATAGAAGATTGGAAAAATGTTGCCTGGTCTGATGAGTTTCAATTTCCGCTGCGACATTCGGATGATAGGGTCAGAATTTGGTGTCAACAACATGAAAACATGGATCCATCCTGTCTTGTATCAACGGTTCAGGCTGGTGGTGGTGGTGTTATGGTGTGGGGGATATTTTCTTGGCACACTTTGGGCCCATTAGTACCAATTGAGCATTGTGTCTGTGCCACAGCCTAACTACGTATTGTTGCTGACCATGTCCATCCCTTTATGACCACAGTATACCCATCTTCTGATGGCTACTTCCAGCAGGATAACGCGCCATGTCATAAAGCGTGAATCATCTCAGACTGGTTTCTTGAACATGACAATAAGTTCACTGTACTCAAATGGCCTCCACAGTCACTAGAACTAAATCCAATAGAGCACCTTTTGCAATGTGGTGGAACGGAAGATTCGCATCAGGACCAAAATCTCTGAGGAATATTTCCAATACCTTATTGAATCTATGCCAGGATTAAGGATATTAAGGTTTAAGGCAGTTCTGAAGGCAAAAGATGATCCAACCCAATACTAGTAAGGTGTACCTACTAAAGTGGCTGGTAATACAATATTATCATATTACAATATTATGAGGGAAATCAAATTTAAGTAAACATTTTCAGAAATGTTGGTGGTGACTGACAGTTTTTTAAAAAATGCTTGCAGAGAAAGAGTTAAGAAACAATTATATGATAGTTCAGAACAGTTGTCCTGCTTCATATTTATTTTGTAACCCGAAGCATTTGGATTTTTTAATAAACACAATTCAAAAGAACATTATTTATTTTAAAACCTTTAATTGATATTGATCACCATTATTGATCAATTTAATGCATTCTCAATTAATTACAAACTGCTACTAATTACAAATTAACTGCTAATACAGCTACGCTTAGTGATTCAAACAACCGCTAAACCTAAAATTCAGCTTTAGCATGGCAGCGAGGCATCTACTGTAGCTCATATAAGCCTGGATGGTTTTTAAATTGTTGCCACCTCCCGCTAGCACGCACTAGATTTAGCTCTGCGGCAGGCTTGCTGACAGACCCCCGTCTCAAGAGCCACTGTCGAATCTGAATGAAAGACCCCAAGGAAAGATGTGTCTGATTAGCAGATGTCGCAGAGAACAAGCTGCTGGGAGGCCAGAGTCTCTTTTAGCTCGCGGGACGTGTTTACTGGCTTTAAATAAACCCCATCCGAGACAGCAGCCCGGGGGGAGACCAGCAGCACTTCAGCATCACTAAACCCCAATCATCCATCAGGCGACACCAGGTGGGCTGATTCGGCCCATGCAAATGATGCCAGAAAGAGACCAGATCTTAATAGGATTTCATCTTTCCCAGTGGCAAAGAAATCACATTTTCCCTTCGCAAAGAAAAAAGTGGAACAAGTCCTTTATTTCATTTGTTATAATCTTGTATTGGTTGAAGTCTGTGGTTTTTCTTCTCCAGCTCTTGTTATAGGCGAAGAAAGTACGTTTTTGAGCTTGCCTTGTTTGTATGGATGGCCATCGGGCTTCTGAGTCGACCTTGAGGTTTCAGGTCTTTGATCCGTCGACTGTAACTGATGTTCTTTACACTTTAATGGAGATGATCGGCTTCCTCAGTTTTTCCTGCTTTTCACTTTTGTTTTTCTTTGTGGTCTGTAGAGAGGTTTGTTGGCTAGATTTGCAGTTCTCTTTTCTGTTTAGATGCTCATCTGCACGTCTGCATGTGTAATCATGTATTTTCAATAAAAGCTGTCCTTCAATAAGGTTTGAGAAAGAGGCAGCCTCTCATTCCTCATCAATGTGTCTGAGCCATTTATTTTCACAATTAATGATAGTCCTCTACATCCCTCTGTGGACCTGCATGCATTTTTTATAAATATACAGTTGAAGTCAGAATTATTAGCCCCCCTGAATTATTAGCCCCCGTTTATTTTTTCCCCAATTTCTGCTTAACAGAGAGAAGATTTTTTTCAACACATTTCTAAACATAATAGTTTTAATAACTCATTTCTAATATCTGATTTTTTTTAATCTTTGCAATAATGACAGTTAATAATATTTTACTAGATATTTTTCAAGACACTTTTATACAGCTTAAAGTGACATTTAAATGCTTAACTAGGTAAATTAGGTTAACTAGGCAGGTTAGGGTAATTAGGAAAGTTATTGTATAACGATGGTTTGTTCTGTAGACAGTCGAAAAAAAAATTTGCTTAAAGGGGCTAATAATATTGACCTTTAAATGGTTATTAAAAAATTAAAAACTGCTTTTGTTCTAGCCGAAATAAAACAAATAAGACTTTCTCCAGAATAAACAATATTATCAGACATACTGTGAAAATGTCCTTGCTCTGTTAAACATCATTTAGGAAATTTTTAAAAAAGAAAAAAAAATTCTAAGAGGGCGAATAATTCTGACTTCAACTGTGTTATATATATATGTATATATATAAGGTGGGCATAGATAAATTTTTTAAATCTAGATTAATCTTACTGTAATCTTGGAATTAATCTAGATTAAAATGGCTCATTTGAATTCTGCCGAAGGCACTCAAAATATGTGTGCTACCCAAATAATGACTAAAAGTAAGTCTTTGAGAATGGGTTTCTCAAGCCGGGTGCTGCATTAGACCAGGGGCTCATCTCCCGTTTCCAAAATACATCACAAACTGCTTGAGAAACTGTTCTGCTATAATAATTGGTGATGAAAATAAATGATGTTTAATAAGATGTACTTGTGTTTACTAACTGTTTATTCAGTTAAACATGAATTTTGAACTGTAGGCCTACATAAGCTCCAAACAGCGAATTTATTATAAAGTCATAACTGAACTAAACATAAATGGAATTATGATGTGGAGTATGCAGATATTAGTGGCATTATTAAAGTAAACACCACAATCAAACTATTACCGACATGTAGGACTTTTCGCCTTGTTTTCCGAAAAGATCCACACACACAGCTGTCAGTAAAGGACCACACACACACACGCACACACACACACACACACACACACACACACACACACACACACACACATGCACACTGCAAAATGCAGAAGTTTTTTTTTCTTTCCATTCGGTGTTATTAAATTCCATAACACTCTCACCAGTCCTTACTTCTTATTTGCATCTAATAACCCCGGTTTGTCACGGGGGCATGAATGACATTTTCAAGAGTGAATGTGAAACTGCAGAACTGCAGTTAAAGTCTCCCAAAATTATAGTAAACTTTTACATGAAAGCAATTCACGTAAACATCTTCATTATATTATTGTCTATTAAGGTAAATAACTAGATTACAGATGTTCATGTAAGCGTAGTCAGTAGTTTCTTTGAAGTACACACACACACACACACACACACAGTGGGGAAAATAAGTGAACACGTCATGTTTTTTTGCTGAGAATAATATTTCTAAAGGAGCTGTTGACATGAAGTTAAACCAGATTTTGGTAAAAACCCACACAATGACACAAGGAGAAAGTACTGAACAACTGAAATGTATTTAATACTTAAGGCTGTTTTGGTGCTGGCAGCTTAAAGACGCCTCTCATATGGAGAATGAGGTCACATGCATTGGTCAGGTGTGAGTTTTTCAAAGACTTCAACAGAGTGTCAAAATCCTGATGGTTCTGTGGGTCTCGTCTATCAAATCTGACCTTTATTTTGTATTTTATATTGGATTTAAATCAGGTGATTGGTCGGTCCATTCTACAGCTTGATTTTCTGTCTCTGAAAGCATTTGAAAGTCTCCTTGGCTGTGTTTTAGATCATTGTCTTGCTGAAATGTCCACCCTGGTTTCATCTTCATCCTCCTGTAATATAGATGTTGGACTGAAGCAGCGAATGTTCATTTACAATGACGAAGGGCAGAGGGTTGCTGAAGAACTACTGAAAGATTTCAGCTGATGTTTTGGCCCTTCACTGCCTTTCTCACCTCCCTTTCTTCATTTGTTAAACTATTAATAAAGTGAATGACCTTTTAAAATGTCATTCACTTATATCTCCTAAAAACAAATTTTGTCAGTGTTTTGGAGCACACCGGCTTATAGATATTGTAAGAAAAAAATGACGAGGACATAGATCTCAATGAAGATGTTTATTCAGCATAGCAGTCTCAAAGTACACAGCAGTACCCTGGCTTCCGTAAAGTCAGAATGAAGCTCAACCTTTTTTAAACTCAAACCTTTTATACGGTTTTAATTTACTGCCTTTAGATGTTAATGAAGTTGCTGATTGGCTGTTGTCACAGTTGTTCTCTGCATGTTCCCACCCCATTGTATGAGATGGTTCTGTGTCTGCACCCATCCCCATTCTACAATTTACAATTCTGTATGAGTCCTAATGCCCCAGTAAAGTGGACACCATACTGTCAGTGAGCGCGGTCTTCCAGATGAGATGTTTAACCGAGGTCCTGACTCTCTGTGGTCATTTAAAAATCCAATGGCACTTCTCGTAAAGAGTAGGGGTGTAACTCCGCTGTTGTCCTGGCCCAATTCCTTTCATCTGCTCTTACCCATCATGGCCTCCCAATCATACCCCATCCACCAAATTGGCTCTATGACTGTCTGTCCACTCCCCCAAAAGCTGGTGGGTGGTGAGCGCACTGGTGCTGTTGTCCTGTGGCTGCGTCACATCATATAAGTGAATGCTGCGCACTGGAGGTGGAGTGGAGAGACCCCCCCCCTCCCCCCCTTCTTGATTGTGATGATAAATGCGCTATATAAACACACATTACATTACAATTGGTAACCATTTGCTCAAGATGTGATCATCTCAAATAATGCAGAAACAACAAATTGTTGACTTGTCTTCTCTATCATGATACACTCCCTTTGTGAAATGTGCACCAACACACCATTTAAAATGAAAGTTGGGTCAAGGCAGACATTTTTTTTACAGTATCCTAAAACGTAACAGTACTAACATCTAAAAAAAAAGAATTTTAATTTCATGAGATATTTTCTCTCTGCTTTCCAGTCATCAGCAAAGAGTCTTCGTGCCACAATCGGCGAGGCATTTGAGCAGCTGCAGCGTTTTCTTCGGGAGCGGCAGAAGAGCATGCTGGAGGAACTGGAGGCGGATACGGCACGTACTCTCTCTGACATCGAACACAAGATCCAGCGCTACAGCCAGCAGCTTCGTGACGTCAAAGAGGGCATCCAGATCCTGCAGGAGCGACTCAGTGAGACCAGCCGTCACGAATTCCTGGAGGGAATCGCCCTGACGTCGGACAGGTACTAAAAAAGCTGTGTGAACTGGAGATGAGCGTATGTATGTTCAGGGTGTTTTGTGTGGTAGTTTGAGATTCTCTGGTCTAAAAACGTTTTGTCTTTTTTCTTGTAACTGCTGGTCAGGGAGCAAGTGATTCGTGGAGGGTATTGCTGGTGGAAGCTACCAAGGCAAGTCAGGTTATTTGACTTATGTATGTGACCATTACCCTTTGCCATATGACACAGGCGGCCAGTTAGAAAGATGACTGCAGAATAGACTACTGTAGGTTAGGGTTAGTTGAGGACCAGATTAAGCATGTTTTTTTATGTTTTTTTTTAAGATATAAATACTTTGGTTTGGCCAAGCTGCATTTATTTGATCAAAAGTACAATAAAAACAGTTATGTTTTTAATTATGATGATTTCAAATAATTGTTTTATATTTAATATATTAATTATTTGATGCATACCTGACTCTTCAGTCTTCAGTGTTCTGTGCTTATTATGAGTTGAACATTATCAGTTGAAAATAGTTGTGCTGTGTATTTATTTAATTTTAAAAGTTTATGCATTTTATTTGTGATTATTCTATGAATTATGTTAAAAGAAAAGCATTTATTTGAAATAAAAAACTGTTGCTAAATCAATTTAATGCATCTTTGCTTAGGGAAAGCATTGAATTATTACAAAAAAATGACCTGTCGTAATTATTATGTATTATTAAGTATTGTCTTAATTGTGATTTATCAATGCGCATATTTTTTTTATTTTATGTGCCCTAATCATCTGTATTCAAATACCTCCCCCCTTCCTCTTTTACAATATCTTCCCTCTGATTGGTGGCAGGAACCATTTTAGGGATGCTCATAATAATCAATTCACCATTAAAAGTAAGGGTCTGTTTTTAACCGATTAATGGTATCAGTTAAACGGAAAAAAAAATGTGTATATATATATATATATATATATATATATATATATA
>CAIGQZ010032270.1:92974-147257 GCA_903798205.1 Danio tinwini | reverse complement strand
TTTTTTTTTCTTTTTTAAATTTTTCCCAAATAATGTTTAACAGAACAAGGAAATTTTCACAGTATGTCTGATAATATTTTTTCTTCTGGAGAAAGTCTTATTTGTTTTATTTTGGCTAGAATAAAAGCAGTTTTTAATTTTTAAAACCCATTTTAAGGTCAAAATTATTAACTCCTTTAAGCTATTTATTTTTTGCAATAGTCTACAGAACAAACCATCATTATACAATAACTTGCCTAATTATCCTAACCTGCCTAGTTAACTTAATTAACCTAGTTAAGCCTTTTAATGTCACTTTAAGCTGTATAGAAGTGTCTTGAAAAATATCTAGTCAAATATTATTTACTGTCATCATGTCAAAGATAAAATAAATCAATTATTAGGAAAAAATAAACAGGGGGGCTAATAAATCAGGGGGTTGAATAATTCTGATTGCAACTGTATAAGGTCGAAGCAACATTTCCAGGTTTTGATGAATAAGCTATACATTAATACAAGTTCAGCAGTTTTCTTTTGACTTTCTAAGTACAGTGCCATTTTAATTAACTTTTAAATGCACACTCTAATTTGAAAGGTGAAGTTTTTTTTGTTTTGTTTTTGTCTGCAAGCACAGTTAATGTTGAAACTATTTATAATGTTTAAAGTGGCTGACAATAATACATATTCTTAATAATAGGAATTATTCTGCCTGGTTTTTTAACTGTGCAGTGCTGCAGCTGCTTAATTAGGCTTACTACACTACTGTATTTCAATACTGGTCATTATGGTGGTACTTGGAGACACAATTTTTGTCTGAGGTGGTACTTGGTGAAAAAAGTTTGAGAACCACTGATTTAGGCGTCCATAGCCTGCTTGAGCACACTGCTAGCAGAATGTAAGATAGATTTAACTTTTTAACATGTTTCAATTTAAATATCTTTATATAAAAAAATATGTGTGATATGCATGGATATGTAAAGAAACATATTTATTTGAGAAAAGATGTGCATCTGGATTCAGCCCACTTAATGGTCACGAAAACACAGGAAGGGAGATACAAAGTACCATGATGCAAAGGTTCATCTAAAGGAAGGTGCCCAAACTCTGTCCTGGAGGGCCGGTGTACTGCAAAATCCAGCTGCCAACCTGCTAATATGTTTCTAGTATGCTAGTTAGAGCTTGAGTAGCTGGTTCAGATGTGTAATTTGCGTTAGAGTGATACTGTGCAGGATACCGGCCCACCAGGACCAAGCTTGGGCACCTCTGACAAAAATGTGGCACCCACTTTTGCTTCACATCCACCAACAAATGCTTTCTGAGGTTCCACAGGGAATAATAAACATTGGTAAATAAGTACATTCAATCGGTACCCCACAAGAACACGCAATACACCATTTATGGCTAGTTAGGGCGCACTCACACTATGCTATCCGAACTGTGCCCAGGCCCTTTTCTCGGATCGTTTGAGAAGTGTGAGTGCTCTGAATCGGGCTCAGGCACGGTTCACTTGGGTGGCCCTGACCCGGATGGAAGAGGTGGGCCTGACCGCGGTTCACTTGGGCTCAGTGTGAGTGCAAGCGTGCCTGAGCCAGAAACTGAACGCGAGACGTGACTTTTAAGGGACTGTTTCTTATGGATTTATTAATCATTCGTACTGTTCAATGAACGCAAACTGTCGTAGATTA
The DNA here is from genome assembly GCA_903798205.1 of Danio tinwini. Taxonomy (NCBI): domain Eukaryota; kingdom Metazoa; phylum Chordata; class Actinopteri; order Cypriniformes; family Danionidae; genus Danio; species Danio tinwini. The sequence goes on along the minus strand of CAIGQZ010032270.1, from coordinate 145,593 downwards.
TTAAAGACGCAAACCCCTCACTGCACCACAGCTGCAGCTTCAGCAAACCTCCTAATTCCTGCAGCACGAGGACTTTATGATTGTTTATGAGCGTCAAAAGTGGCTGAATAAACAGCAAAATATTTGACTGCGTGTCACTGCATCTCAAACGACTAAAACGATATAACTAAAGAAATCTCTACTGTGCTGAGCGAGGGCGCTTACTGAGCAGTGCATCATCGATGACGTAATCGCGCCCAGGCCCGAATGTAATGTGAGTGCGGGCCGTCGGGGGAGACTGGAGGGGGACAAGCATGCTTTGGCCCGGTTCAAGGCAACGAATGAAATGAAATATTACTTGTTGATATTGTTTATGTTAAATATAACCTTTTTCTAATGTATTTATGGCTTGTTTGTACCTCATTTCACATATAATAATATACAGAAAACCTTAGTGTTTTAGTGCCAAACCAAAACCAAAGAAACCAAAATCTGGTGAGATGGCACATTTTATGAGTGATTTATCATAAGGAACCCCCAAGCACCCACAATTTTAAGGTGAAATATTGTTTTTCTCCTAAAATCACATAAAATTGATGCCATAGAGGGTTAAATGTCTGTTGAAGGAGAAGTATCTACAGATATTAAGCAGACAGTCTACTAATACTTAAATGCACCATCAAAATTAAGTGTTACCAATAAATGTGCAGTGTGTGTGTGTTGTTCTGGCTTGATCTACTTATGATGTGTTTACATGAAGGTGTTTGTATTGTAATACGTTTTAAGTATTTATAATAGTGCACATTTCATTTCCATTATCTGTTTGAATGAGCGAATGCTGTCTCGAATATTTATTGTCATGAATGTGAAATTGAATTGCAAATACTGTATATATTTCAAAATTGTGGATTAAAACAAAAGTGACATTAGTTGCACATACTTCATGCTCTCTGGGAAGAAAGTGAACGTCAGTCTCTGTGTTAAAATGCTAAATTAGGTGTAAAATGTCAGAAAGCGTGTGTGTGTGTGTATGTTGTGCTTACAGGTGACGGCGAGGTCTGTGAAGAGAACCAGGCAGCAGCAGCACAGACTGACCGCAGTGATGCTGTGTGTGAGTATAGATGGACACAGCAGTACACTGATCATCAGTCTGAACACACACACACACAGTGCAGCCTCCAGAACGCCCTCCATCCTCACCCTGACAAAAACACAGTGTCAGCTGATGCTTCATTTAGGAGACATGCTGCACGTTTCCTGCAAGGATGATGGTGCACGCATGGAGGAAAAAAATGGTCTTGTTTTAAAGAAGTGTGTGTGTTGCAGGTCAAAGACACATATAAAGAGACATCACACAACAACTAGAAAAGTAAAGTTCCTAGACAAACTTTATGGTGTCTTGAGAAAGCCTCGTCTGAAAGTTTAAAGCAGTTTTAAAGTTGAAATAACTGAAGTAGTTTTTAAGAAGTGTGAAACAGTCGGCATAGAGAGAGAAATACATATGGGTTAGCAGGTTTCTAGTATGGATCGGCATGTTTCTTGCGAAACAGTTGATAAGGGTGTTCTGAGTGGTTGCTAAGGTGTTGCTAAGTGGTTGCTAGGGTGTTCTGAATGGTTGCTAAGGCGTTGCCAGGGTGTTCTTAGTGCTTGCTAAGGTGTTGCTAGGCGGTTTTCAGGGTGTATTAAGTGCTTGCTAGGTTGTTGCTAAGGTATTGCCAGGCGGTTGCTCTGGTGTTCTGAGTGGTTGCTAAGGTGTTGCTAGGCGGTTAGTGAGGTGCTGTTAGGTGGTTGCTAGGGTGTTCTGATTGGTTGCTAAGGCGTTGCTAGTTGGTTGCTAAGGTCGTGCTAGGCGGTTGCTAAGCTGTTGCTAGGCAATTGCTGAGGTGTTGCTAGGGTGTTCTGAGTGGTTGCTAAGGCATTGCTAGGCGGTTGCTGAGGTGTTGCTAGGTGGGTGCTAAGGTGTTGCTAGGCGGTTGCAAAGTTGTTGCTAGGTGGCTGCTAGGGTGTTCTAAGTGGTTGCTAGGCGGTTGCTAAGGTGTTCTAGGTCATTGCTAAAGTGTTGCTAGGTGGTTGCTAGGGTGTTCTGATTGGTTGCTAAGGCATTGCTAGTTGGTTCCTAAGGTGTTCTAGGTGGTTGCGTAGGGTGTTCTGATTGGTTGTTAATCGGTTGTTAAGGCGGTGCTAGGTAGTTGCTAGGCGGTTGCTAGGGTGTTATGAGTAGTTGCTAGGCAGTTGCTAACATAAACTAGCATGGTTCTAGTTTGAATTAATATGTTGCTAGTATGTTTATAGTATGAATTAGCATGTTGCTAGTTGTTAGTACTGTATGTTCAATAAAGTCAATGGCAGTTTTTTACAATGGAAGTCTATAGGACCGTTGCTAGGGTGCCGTAAGTGGTTGCTAGGGTGTGACAAGTAAGTTGAAAGGTGATCAGTGATTGGCAGATTGGTGGTCTGAGTTAAATGAGCCCAAACTTAAGTCTAGTGCAAAGTTATGAGGTCACTAAGTTTGAGACTTTTTGGTGGTTGTAGTATGAACAGTCCAGGAGGAGGTGCGTTCTTAAAATAGCCAAAAAAGATGACGGAAGCATAATAAGTTTATGTAGTACAACAGTGTGTTGGCTTTCTCAAGCCACCATAATGAACATTCGCTGAGTTAATTTATAAACCCTTGCACTATTAACCCTTGTGTATGTTGGGGATGTTTTATCCACTCTGAGGTGATTTTGAGTCTTAATTTGGCCACAACACTCTCTGTGTTTCAGCAGATGGAATGATTTTTGGTGACAAATCTTATTTTGACACATATGTTTGGTAAAAGGCTTTAAAAATCAAAAAATCCAACAATACACTCATATGACAGCATATAATCATGCTTTCTTGAATGTTGATGGTTTTTCCTGTTGATAAAGAGGTCAAATTTATTAATTTTTTACTGTTGATCATTAGTTACAGTTCAAAAAAGGTTATATGTTTATATGGAGTGTAGTGTGTGTGAGTGTAAGAGAGGCCTTTGCGCACTTACCATGAGATGTTTGAGAAAATAGAAAAATAACCAGATGAGCTCTTAGAACATAGTAAGTGTATTTACATATACACACACTATAATCTGCTGTTTTACTCCACAGAACTTCATATGAAAGCCAGAAACTTTTTGCACAGGCCTGTGTAAAGGGTTAATGGTGCCAACTGATGATCAACAGTAAAAATGACAAATTTGACCTCCTCCCAACAGAGAAAACCAGCAACAATCAAAAATTATATTTGATTAGATTATATGCTGTCATGTGTTCCCCCAGAGATGGATTGCGGCTGGAAGGGCATCCGCTGTGTAAAAATGTGCTGGATAAGTTGGCGGTTCATTCCGCTGTGGCGACCCCGGATTAATAAAGGGACTAAGCCAATAAGAAAATGAATGAATATATGCTGTCATGCCTTTGCAATCAAAACATGTCATAATAATAGAAGTCAATAGGGGCAAAAACAACGTCGTCAACATAACGAAAGGGAAGTCCATTTGGACTGTACAGAAGGATTAACACTCTTTTCTACTACTTCGTTTGTTCATTTTGATTATTCTAACATATACAGCTGTGGAAAAGGGAAAATGTTTCTTTAGATTTATTAGCCATAAGTTTTGGTAAAATGTTCCTATTTAATTTATCAAATAAAAGTCTGATTTCTTCAAAAATATCCTTTTTTGTTTTGTTTTTGTAACACAGTAGCCCCTTTCACACATACAGACCTTTCCGGAAAATTACCGGCAATTTTCCTGAAAGGTCTGTATGTGTGAACAGGCTCTTTTTGAACATATCGGTAGGAAGATTGCCGGAAAGAGCGCGTTCACGTCTACTTTAGCCAATCAGAACATTCAGACACATTCACGTCCGAGCTGTTTATGAAGATAAAAGCCTTTGAATATATTTCCAGGCGCATTTAGCTGCTAGGTGTTAATCAGATAACGTTTATATGTTCCTTCTTAATGCCAACTGTATAAATAATTATCGATAAGATGCTTATGATAAGCCGTTGTTTGTTTACCTTCAAGCTCTGCTTCCTCCAGTTGCGTGACGCGTCGCGTTTGCACGTGAAGCAGCCGGTGAGCACCAACACACACACACACACACACAACACACACACACACAACACACACACACTGAACATCTCGACATGCTAAAGTGTTTCTCTATATGTTTGCATCGAAGTTATTCACAATACTTATCCATCCACAGAGTTTGTACTAATGTAGTCAAATATTTACAAACACAAGCGCAGCCGTTTAGAGCTCATTTCTGGTTAATGATGTCAGAATTTACCGGTATTTTGGAATGGATGTGTGAATGGTCTTTTCCGGGACAATTCCGTAACGTCCTCGCCTGTGTGAACAGCGCTTATTTAAACTTACCGGTAAAGTCGTTCCGGAATTTCCAGTATCACTGTGTGAAAGGGACTTTTGTCTCTTTTCAGAAAATGACAGTTGATTATTTATGATTTAAAAATCACTAAATGATTATTAAAATGATCAAAACATTTTTTTTGTCATTTTATGCAAATTATAGACTTTAAATTATAACATTTTAAATTTGGAGGAAATTTTCTATTGGAGGGAATATTCTCTATTTCCACCTGGGGTTACTCATCCCGAGGCCCTCAGACTATGGAGCGTCACTAATGCCATCCAAGACCAGCGACGTGATGATCCCAAGGTCTTCATAATCCTGGACCAGGCCATATCCTGAGCAGCTGCTGTGGTGGTCATGGTGGAGTGAGAGCATGAGACTGATTCCTGTGACGCTCCAAAGACAGATGAGTCTTCGCTGAGGTCCAGCTTCCGGTGCCTAGACTGCAGCTCTGCACAAGACGTTTGGCCATAGGAGAAATGGTCGTGCCCAACTGAGCCTCGTTTCTCTCAAGGTTTTTTTAAATCTTCACTTTCGCCAGCTGGTAAAGTTTTTTCCTCGCCGCTGTCGCCACTGGCTTGCATGGTTCGGGATCTGTAGAGCTGCGCATCGATGGAATTGCTCCACAGTGTTTGGACTCTCAGTAGTGATTATTAACCCACACTAAACTGAGCTAAACTTAAACTCTGAAAACTGAACTGACACTGTATTGTAAGTTTGTCAATCACATTTAAAGTCCTCCTCACTAAAATGGAACTGTCCAACCCCACGTTTGCACTGATGAGCGCTGTTTTTGACTGGAATTCGCAGCAGCTCTGAAAACTAAATCAAAAGTGCTGGCCAGCGGACTGTTCTGATTTGCTGGTCTGACAAAAGTAATAAAATCACAAATGGGTATTACGAGAGAGGTAAAATAATATTATTCTGCTTTAACTTGTTTTCAGCATTAAATGAAATTGGTAGTTTCATTGTAACGTAGTGTAGCCTAGTGTAGTAATCTTGTTTAGGCGATCATTTGGAGTTTTAAATTTTAAAGGTCTGAAAAATATAACAGGACATATGTTGATCTTATTTGCAGTGTTGAGGAAAAGTATTAGGCCTACATTACAATCTAAAGTCACTTAAAAAGTAGCTTAAAAGTATTACTTAGTTACTTTTTAGGGAAAGTAATGTAAAAGTATGTTATTTATTTATATGCGTTTTTTAAGAGTAGCTTTAGGCTTATTTAGAACACTGTTTGTTTGCAATTCTTAAACTTAATTTTTCATAAATGGGCTTAATTCAGTATAATTGTACTTTATTTAATCAAATGTAGGCCTATAGATTATTTGGTTGCATTTAAAACTTATAACGGCACCGTTTAGGCTACTGTTCTATGTTCTTCACTGGTCATCATTACTGATCTGAATGCCCAACCTACTGGCAGATAATGATTTGGCATTGTAATTCTGTGAAGTGTTTTTAGAGGGTTGATTAATGCAGCATAATGTCACAAAGTCAAGATATGTTTTTAATTATGTTTTAGTTTGTATTTTGAAATAATATAAATCTAATTTAAATATACAATTACTCACGTTAATGGCTACTACTGGATCACTGTTACTCTGCAATGGTTGCCTCTTATTAAATTGCCAATAAGCACATAATAACGCAAATAAACTCCTAGTTTATGTTGTCATATTTTCATTGTCCTTTTTGTTGTTTCTAGCTTAATAAATAAAAAATAAATTCAGTATCTGAATCACAGTTTTAAAATGCTTATATTTATATATTTATTGCTGAATTACAAGTTCAGTTTTCGACTGGCCTCGTGAAAAAGTTAATGATTTTGGATTAATTTCTGCAATTTATTTATTTTTGCAAAAGGGTTGGATTACTCAAAAAATGTTTAAAAATTTCTGGCCTCGCCCCTGGCTGAATATCGAAAGTGAAATAACCACAGTACTAAACAACAAAGACAACATCAACACTTATAATGCCTGGTCTAAAAGGAGGATTTTACTGCATAAAGTAGGGCAGTGGCTATTATTTATTTTGACTGCCATGCCAAAACACATTTTTGTTTGTTAGACAGAAGGCTACCATTAATCTATAATATAATATAATAATAATATAATATACAATTTATTATTATTATTATTATTATATAGATTAGTGGGTTAGTTTAATAAAATAATTGAATGTGTGTGTTGAATAAAATAGACGTTTGTTGATAGGTGGAGCTTTTGTTAAAACCTTTTCTTTGTCGGTCGCAAATCTTTTTAAATGCATTAAAGGGTAGTGGATATATTAGCCTTACCCTGGAGTTTGTTCAACCTCCGCCTATGCTTCTATGTGAAGCTGCTTTGACCCAATCTACATTGTATAAGCGCTCTACAAATAAAGGTGATTTGAATTGAATTTTATAAGACTTTGATGGGATAATATATAAACAATGTTTATTCAAACCCAAGCAGTTGTCATTTAGGAGCATTTTTGTTTTTTTATTAGGCAAGTTTTCAGACATGTTTACAGGAAGTGCAGAATTATTAGGCAAGTTGTATTTTTGAGGATTAATTTTATTATTGAACAACAACCATGTTCTCAATGAACCCAAAAAACTCATTAATATCAAAGCTGAATATTTTTGGAAGTATTTTTTAGTTTGAGCTATTTTAGGAGGACATCTGTGTGTGCAGGTGACTATTACTGGCATAATTATTAGGCAACTTAACAAAAAACAAATATATACCCATTTCAATGATTTATTTTCACCAGTGAAACCAATATAACATCTCAACATTCACAAATATACATTTCTGACATTCAAAAACAAAACAAAAACAAATCAGTGACCAATATAGCCACCTTTCTTTGCAAGGACACTCAAAAGCCTGCCATCCATGGATTCTGTCAGTGTTTTGATCTGTTCACCATCAACATTGCGTGCAGCAGCAACCACAGCCTCCCAGACACTGTTCAGAGAGGTGTACTGTTTTCCCTCCTTGTAAATCTCACATTTGATGATGGGCCACAGGTTCTCTATGGGGTTCAGATCAGGTGAACAAGGAGGCCATGTCATTAGTTTTTCTTCTTTTAGACCCTTTCTTGCCAGCCACGCTGTGGAGTACTTGGACGCCTGTGATGGAGCATTGTCCTGCATGAAAATCATGTTTTTCTTGAAGGATGCAGACTTCTTCCTGTACCACTGCTTGAAGAAGATGTCTTCCAGAAACTGGCAGTAGGACTGGGAGTTGAGCTTGACTCCATCCTCAACCCGAAAAGACCCCACAAGCTCATCTTTGATGATACCAGCCCAAACCAGTATTCCACCCCCACCTTGCTGGAGTCTGAGTCGAACTGGAGCTCTCTGCCCTCTACCGATCCAGCCACGGGCCCATCCATCTGGCCCATCAAGACTCACTCTCATTTCATAAGTCCATAAAATCTTAGAAAAATCAGTCTTGAGATATTTCTTGGCCCAGTCTTGAGGTTTCAGCTTGTGTGTCTTGTTCAGTGGTGGTCGTTTTTCAGCCTTTCTTACCTTGGCCATGTCTCTGAGTATTGCACACCTTGTGCTTTTGGGCACTCCAGTGATGTTGCAGCTCTGAAATATGGCAAAACTGGTGGCATCTTGTCAGCTGCACGCTTGACTTTTCTCAGTTCATGGGCAGTTATTTTGCGCCTTGGTTTTTGCACACGCTTCTTGCGACCCTGTTGACTATTTTGAATGAAACGCTTGATTGTTCGATGATCACGCCTCAGAAGCTTGGCAATTTTAAGAGTGCTATTTTTAAAAGTATTTTTGACTTCTGAGCCTGTCAAGTCCTTCTTTTGACCCATTTTGCCAAAGGAAAGGAAGTTGCCTAATAATTATGCACACCTGATATAGGGTGTTGATGTCATTAGACCACACCCCTTTTCATTACAGAGATGCACATCACCTAATATGCTTAATTGGTAGTAGACTTTCGAGCCTATACAGCTTGGAGTAAGACAACATGCATAAAGAGGATGATCAGTTCAAAATACTCATTTGCCTAATAATTCTGCACTCCCTGTATATACATTTTTTTGTTACCACAACACAAATGGTGTTGGAGTCACTCTAATTTTATAGCCTAAAAAATGCAGGGTTGTTGCAACTCAATGTTTGGTCAAATATGGACATACTCAACTGTTGTGTCATTTAAATAAAAAAGTATGACACTTAACAGGTATGAGTCCATAATTAACCCAAAATTAAGTTGCAACAACCCAGCATTTTAATAAGTCATAATCAAAATCAGAGTGACTCCAACACTCAAAAAATATGTGGTAAGACTTTATTTTGGTCAATATTGCACATTTTGTTGACTAAAAGTTGCATTGCTACTACATGCCAATTAGTTCTCATTTGAGTATTAGTAGACTGTCTTAATATCTGCTGATACTGCTGCTTCAACAGAAATTTAAGATATATTGTAAGATATTTTGCATGTACATGTCAACTTACACTAACCTCAACCTAACAGTCTACTTTTAATCTATTGAGAATTAGTTGGCATGTAGATGCAATGCAACTTAAATTCAACAAAATGCATTAATATTTGTGCTGCTTGTTCAAACCACTTATTTATAATGAGCTGAATTAACAATTTCTGAGGGGTTTAGTGGGATAACTTAATTGTTTTATGTTCAATCAACTTAAATTTGTAAATATGATTGAGTTAGCTTAATCGATTTGTGTTGAATTGTGGAACCCAGCATTTAATTTTTTTTTACATTTGTGTTAAATTTAAATAACACCTTTTTTACCCAACAGTTCAGTTAGTCCATATTTGACCCAACATTGGTTTGAAACAACTCAGCATTGTGTATGGAGTGTATAATGTATGTACACTGTAAAAAATGCTGGGTTCCACACAATCGATTTATGTTGGGACACAAATTCATTCATTAGTTTTTACAAATTTAAGTGGATTGAACAATTAAGTTGTCTCAATAATAAATAAAACCCTCAATAATTGTGTTGTTTCAGCTCATTTTAAAACAGTAGTTTGAACAAACAGCAAACATCATTTTTTGAGTTTATAGAACAACTAAAAAACATTTTACTCAAACTCATAGCTAATAAATCCACAGAAACAGAATGTTGAACAGATGATGAAATGTCACCCATCTGAACCCAGCCTGCCTTCACTCTTCCACCTGTTTATTCTAATGACAAGCACAATCGCCATGCATATATGAAAGAGCATGCGTAGATCTCCATTTCCCATGCAGGACTTGTTTATGCACAGAGTCATGTGATGATTTCAGGCCCAGATCAAGCGCTCATTCATTCACTCACCGCAAGCAGAGATGAAGAATGCAGCTCCACAGACCCTCAGGAGACCCTCAGAAGCTCAGCATTGCTGTCTCCTCTGCCGTCTGTGAGTTTCTGTGTGTGTGTGTGTGTGTGTGTGTGTGTTCACCCTCTCGCTGTGGGACATGTCTAAACGCTGTGTTTTTGTCTCACCTGCTCTGCTCTTACAGCTTGTGTGTGTGTTGGGTTGGGGGGGGGGGGGGGGGGTCTGTTTGACAGGATCTTGAATAGAGAAACCTGTTGATCTGCTTCCTCCTCCTCCACAGGTGTTCAGATGCTGAGCTGTATTTCTGTGCTCCTGCAGGAACAAGAACAGATGAATGTGCATCGCTGCGTTTGCGTGTTAATGCAGATAGAATACATTTTGCCACATTTATTATTACATTGTAATATTTCACCCTCATTTGCTTTAATAGGTTATCAATAAGTGCAAAACAATAAAAGTACTCAGAAGCTTCAGGACAAAAGTGTCCCCATTGAGATCCCAGAGGCATTAAAGTATAAAAAAAAACTATCAATTGATTGAATTCACAGAAATGGTATTATATTGTGATATTTCTCTTTATCATGATAGGATATTTTTTGCCCAGCTCTCAAACTTTGCTCACAAACTTTATTACAATTTTTATTTTTATAAAATGTCCTCAATAAAATATTTCATCCCAGTGGCATTTAAGCAAAAAATATAGTCTTTATTAATACGCTTTTATTTCATTGATGGCAAGGTTTTAAAATCTTTACTTTTATTATAATAATTGTTATTAAAATGTGTAATATGTTGGTGATTTTTATTTGTTTATTATATTTTTTTCTGGTTTGGTCTGTGATTAAAAAATAGTTTTTATGGTTTCTTGCTTTTGAGCAATGCAGAATAAATGAATCCTAATTCTGCAATTATTCGTGTGCTGGTATGGATATCAGAGCTTGTTTTGTATGCATATGCTGTGTGTATGTGTGAGTGTAGTTTTCTTTTTATAGAGTAATAATGCATCAAATTAGATGTTATTTGAAATCACTGATTGACGACTTTATATGTATTTATTTTATTTTTTTAAAGTACTCCCCAAAAATCAGCTTAGACTTTAATATTAGGAAAATAAAAGATTGAATTGCTTTTACTTCATTTGCACATTAAATAACAACAACAGCGGCATTATGTAAATAAACAAAAAGATCAATCTTTTACATTGGCGCAGAAGGGTTAAAAAGAGTTGAGCGCTGCACGGGGCAGACTGAAGTGGAGCGCGCCTCTGCTTCCATCTGCTGTTCAGCTCACACAATGACAACTCAAATTAACCAAACTAAAGGTGTCAAAGATGACTATAAACTACGATTGTGCAACATGACGAAATATATGCAGTTGAAGTCAGAATTATTAGCCCCACTTTGAAATGTTTTTATTTATTTATTTTAAATGTTTCCCAAATTATGTTTATCAGAGCAAGGAAATTTTCACAGTATGTCTGATAATATTTTTTCTTCTGGAGAAAGTCTTATTTGTTTTATTTCGGCTAGAATAAAAGCAGTAAAAAAAAAAATTGAATACCATTTTTAAGACAAAATGATTAGCTCCTTTAAGTTATTTTTCAATAGTCTACAGAACAAACCCCCGTTATACAATAACTTGCCTAATTACCCTAACCTGCCTAGTTAACCTAATTAAGTTAAGCCTTTAAATGTCACTTTAAGCTGTATAGAAGTGTCTTGAAAAACATATAGTAAAATATTATGTGCTGTCATCATGACAAAGATAAAATAAATCAGTTATTAGAAATGAGTTATTAAAACTATTATGATTAGAAATGTGTTGAAAAAATCTTGTCACCGTTAAACAGAAATTGGGGAAAAAAATAAACAGGTGAGCTAATAATTCTGACTTTAACTGTATGTGTGTGTGTGTGTGTGTGTATATATATATATATATATATTGTATAGACAAAAAAAATCATCATTTCTTATTATGCTCAATCGTTTATTTCGTGGTGTCACAAAAAACATAGTTTACAGTAATACCATAGTATTACACACTACGGTGGACACAGAACACAGATGCACACAGAAACGTGAAGAACAGCATCTGGGAAAGTTGCGATCTTGAAAGTACTATGTTTACATTTTGCAATTTTTATTTTTATGTTGGACCTGTAATCATTAGCTTTTACATTTATTATTCATTCACTCATTCATTTTCTTGTCTGCTTAGTCCCTTTATTAATCTGGGGTCGCCACAGCGGAATGAACCGCCAACTTATCCAGCATGATTTTACGCAGCGGATGCCCTTCCAGCTGCAACCCATCTCTTAATAATTATAAATGTAAAACAAAAATACAATAGAATAATTATTTTTAAATAATTTATAAAACTGTAGAAATGTTTGGAGATTTTTTTAAATGCAAATGAAATAATAATAAAAAGATAATATTAAATGTAAAACAATAATACAATAGAATAATTATTTTTAAATATTTCATAAAAATATAATGTTTGGATAATTTTTATGCAATTTAATAATAATAGCATTCTTTAATGCTGATGCATAGCAATGTATGCATTTCAATAGGTTTTTCAATAGAAAACACACATTGTTTTAGACTCTGATCAAAGTTAATCCACATCTCAGTTTCAGCTCATTTGTGCTCCAATTCATTATTTTAATGTTTTATACAGTATTTTACAATATTTATTTTATTGTATTCTTGTTTTATATTTTATTTATTATATTAGATTTTACAGTTTAAAAAATATTTAAAATAAATAATCTAGTTTATTTTTGTTTTACGTTTATTATTATTAATATTACTAATTTATATATTTAAAAATCTGAAAATATTTTAGTTTCATGAAATATTTAAATAATTATAATGTATTTTTGTTTTACAATTATTATTATTATTATATTATTTACATAAAAAAACTCTTTTCGTAACATTTCTAGTTGTATTAAATATTTAAAAATTATTCTAGTGTATTTTGTTTTACAATTTTTATTATTATTATTAATATTATTATGAATTTACATTTATAAAAACCTCAAAACATTTTTACATTTTATAAAATATTTAAAATAATTATTCTAATGTGTTTTTGTTTTACATTTATTATTATTATTATTAATTTATATAAAAAATCTCAAAACATTTACATTTTTATAAAATATTAAAAATAATTATTTTATTGTATTTTTGTTTTACATTTATTATTATTATTATTTTATATTTTTAAAAAACTCCAAACATTTTTTTTAATAAAATATTTAAAATAATTATTCTAGTGTATTATCGTTTTACTTTATTATTATTGTTATTTATTTATATTATTATTTATATTTAAAAAATCTCCAAACAGTTCTACAGTTTTATAAAATATATAAAAATAATTAAGTTTATTGTTTTTATGTTTTACATTTCTTATTTATTATTCTTATTAAAAAATTTACATTAAAAATCTCCAAACATTTGTAGTTTTATAAAATATTTCTAATTAACTATTCTATTATATTTGTGTTTTACATGTATTATTATTATTAGATTATTTTTTCTTAATTAACAAAAAAAATCTTCGAACATTTCTACAGACCCCCTTGAAAGCCCCCATAGATATAGACATACAATACTTTAATGCTGGTGGCTTTTAAATAGAAGTATAGGCTATGTACAGTATATGTTTGTGAATCTGATATAAGTTAATCCACATCTCAGTTTCCACTCATTTAGGCTCCATGTCATGCAAACGACAGCTCACATGACACAAGAAATGTGCACAAGAGATGTTTTTTGGAGATTTGATGACTGTAAATGTGCTCATATATGGATCTGTGGAGCAGCAGCACCCAGAAGTGAACACCAGGCGACCCGGAAGGTCTGAAACTCCCTCTGAAGGCAAAGCCGAAACAACATCTCAAGCTTTCATTAATTACATCTAATAAATCCTCCGTCGAGGTGTGCGAGGTATGTCTATCGCCTTTTCCCCCTCATCTTAACGATTGCATATTAATTTATTTGGTTCATTTGCACGACGCGCGGAAACGATGCTAGTTCTTGTAGTGCTTCGAGTGAGCAAAAAGTTCAAATAAAAGAAAAAAGAAATGTAAAAGCACGCTCGCGTTGCAGCAATAACGCAATTGCACGCTTTTGCATTATTGCGTCGCGATAGAAATGGAACATTGATGCGCGTCTGTTTCCATCTGCGTGATTTGTTCGCATCGCATGATTGTTGTAGGAAGTCGTTTTTTTTTTCTCCCTCTCTCTTTTTTTCCTCCTCCAGCCGGGCTATTCAAACCTGCAGATCTAAGTAAACAATCATTCGCGCACTTAATGCAAATAATGCGGCGTTTTACGCGTCGCGCCTTTGATCTGAACGCACGCGCTATATTTTTTTTGTCGCTAAAAAATTTGGGATCTGCAGAATATGGCGCCCTGTCCTTATAAAAATAAGACAGGCTGCCATTTTTGTTTTCCTTTTGTCTGAAATTTTTAATAAAACTGTCTGAGAATGTGGGAGAGGCAGACAACGGAGACCTGCGCTCTCGCAAGGCACCAAACGCATCCGTTCGCGTTATTTTGCGAGCGATTTCTTAATTTAATCCTTGATCAAAAGACGGCGCGCTTTTAATTGGGAAGCTTTTCGAGGATGCCGACAGAATAAAAGAAAAAAGTTGAGTAAGTTTTTTTTATCAGTTCATATTGAAGACCACAAGACGCGTCAATCTCTCACTTAATGTTTATTTGATATTTGCGCGTTGTTTTAGGGTGTTTTGCGATGTTTATTTGCATATTAAATTGTTTTAAATGTTATCCTGTGACTCGCAGACTTCATCTAACTTCATTAAATGTCAAGAAATAGGAAGCTTTCTAGTTTACATGATGCATTGTTATTATCAGTGTTTGTAATTATTTGTATTTGTTATAAAGATGCATTACAAATATGTGTAATGCACCATCTATAAATGATGAATATGCACTTGTATGCTTTTTGTGTTACATATTTCCCAAATACTGGCATCCTACATTAATTGCAATTACTATCAATTATTATTTACAATTACTATTCAATTACAGTTATATCAGTTTATTATAAAGAATAACTACTAATGAGTTAATCTTCATAATTAACTGATTTAATTTGAAGTCTTTTAGTGTGGATAATTTAGGCTGACCTTTTTAAGCAATGCATTTTAATCAGTGCTGGGCCAAAATTAATTGCATACACACAATAAAAGTTAGTTTTGGCATAATATGTGTGTGTGTGTGTGCTGTGTATATTTATTATGTATATATAAATACACGCATGCATGCATATATTTGTGAAAATGTTTATTTGTATTTAGAAATCAAATATATATGTATATGATACAAATTATATATAAATATTTATGTAACAAAAAGTTTTGTATAGGTTTGTTTCTATGTATGTGTATTAGCTCAGCGGCCACTTTATTAGGTACACCTGTCCAACTGCTTGTTAACGAAAAATTTGGATCAGCCAATCACATGGCAGCAGCTCAATGCATTTAGTCATGCAGACATGCTCAGGACGATCTGCTGCAGTTCAAACCGAGCATCAGAATGGGGAAGAAAGGGGATTTAGGAGACTTTGATTGTGGCATGGTTGTTGGTGCCAGACGGGCTGGTCTGAGTATTTCAGAAACTGCTGATCTACTAGGATTTTCACGCACAACCATCTCTAGGGTTTACAGAGAATCAACAACATGAAAGCATGGATCCATCCTGCCTTGTATCAATGGTTCAGGCAGGTGGTGGGCCCATTAGCACCAATTGAGCATCATGTCAATGCCACAGCCTACCTGAGTATTGTTGCTGACCATGTCCATCCCTTTATGACCATAGTGTATCATCTTCTGATGGCTACTTCCAGCAGGATAACGCACCATGTCATAAACCGTGAATCATCTTAGACTGGTTTCTCATGACAATGAGTTCACTGTACTCAAATGGCCTCCACAGTCACCAGATCTCAATCCAATAGAGCACCTTTGTGGTGGAACGGGAGATTTGTATCATGGATGTGCAGCCGACAAATCTGCCGCAACAATGTGATGCTATTATGCCAATATGGACCAACATCTCTGAGGAATATTTCAAGTACCTTGTTGAATCTATGCCACGGAGGATTAAGGCAGTTCTGAAGGCAAAAGGGGGTCCAACCCGGTACTAGTACGGTGTACCTAATAAAGTGGCCGGTGAGTGTACAGGGTGGGCCATTTATATGGATACACCTTAATAAATTACATAGACAATTGTCTTCAGATGACCCCAAATATAAAAGTCTAAGGGAGTCAGATCGGGAGACTTTGGGGGCCATTCAACTGGCCCACGATGACCAATCCACTTTTCAGGAAACCATTCCCATTTTATTAAGGTGTATCCATATAAATGGCCCACCCTGTATATATAAAATACACGCACATATTATGTCAAAACAAACGTTTATTTTGGATGCAAATAATCTTTGTCCATCACTACTTTTAATGCTTTCCCACAATTCTGCAGGTCTGTTTTCACAGCATTATTTTTGTAAGGAAAGTTTTTTTTTTTTTTTTTTTGAAGTGGTTGTAATGCACAAACAGGAACAGTGACGTTTATCCTTCCGCTCTTCTAATCTTTACCTGCTCGGTTTTGCCCATTGGGAGCTTTAGACGTTTGGAAATGTTTCCATACGGTGTGATTACTTAAGGCGTATCGTTTTCATATATTATGTCCATGACACTGCGCTATGAATGTTTTGGCAGTCTTGAGAGTGTTTGACTAAGGGGCCTTGCGGAGAAATTCATTTAGTCAAGCCAAAAATAATAAAAGCGATATGTCCAAATATATGAGCCCAGACCTTGCTAAATATTTCTTTAATGATGCTGAAAGGGTGTCTGTTTCACTTCCTGCTCAAACCGTGGGGTAACGTTTTCACTTTTCCACATAAATCTGTCATTTTTAGTCATATACAGTCATTGCACTTTCTCTTTGTAATGTTGCATTAAAATCTGTTCAATTATCTGTATATAGCCAATATAATGTACTCCTTTAATGCATTTTAGTTTTGCTGTAACAATAGAAGCAATGCAATGAGCAATTGTTTGATTTTCCCAGAAGGCTTCATGTTGAGTTTGGCATTATTCAGTAATCTGTAGGTGTGTGAACAAACACTGTGAGTTTGCTTTTGCTTGTATTATATACATAATACTGTGTCATGAATTAAACAAAATAATAAGCCAATTAGGGCTGCACAATAGAGTTGTCATGATACTGGAATTCGGTACTGCACACTACTGCACAATATATCATTTTTTAGTATCAACATCACAATGAGTGCATCCACAATAGTCACATCACAAGATATGGAATGTTGAGTTGACTTTGCAGTGTATTTTTTTTACATTTAAATATACAGAACTATAAAGCATGCACTGTTTTTTTTATCTTTGCTGTATTGCATTTATCTATTCTTGTAGTTAGTTTATTACATTTTATGCATAATTCATTCCCCTACAGAATCATCCCAATCAATCAAAAACATTTTTGGTAACACTTTAGGGACCAATTCTCATGATTAACTAGTTGCTTATTAGTAGGGCTGCACGATATTGAAAAAATATGACATAGGGATATTTTGTTTTGACGCGATTTATATTGTTAATGAATTCAATTTGACCAGATGATTTGAATAGCTCTTTTTTTGGAAAGATTTCATACATTTCGATCGATTGAGACGACCATGTCTTGTTCTATGCAGTGCATCTGCATAAAATATATTAAATTACAAGCAAAAATAAATAAATAAACAGTGCTTTATGGTTTTCTGCAGAGTCTAACAGTAGACAAGTGCAGAAATTGAACAATCAAACGTAAAATAACATGGTCATCATTGTATAAATAATTTAAAATATAATATTTAATAATATCTGTATCTTTTTAATAAATAATATAATCCTGCAATGTGACGATTGCAGATACATACATTGAGATATCCATGCTAAAATGATATATTGTGCAGCCCTACTTATTAGCATGCATGTTATTAAGCTATTGGCTGCTTATTAGTACTTATAATCTACATATTCTACATCCCTAGACCAATACCTAAACTACCTTAATATCATATATTTATAATATTAAAAAGAAGCAAATTAGGAGTTTAATAAAGCAAAAGTCATATGAAATGGTTTGCTAATATAGAGAATTGAACCTTAAAATAAAGTGTGACCATATAAATTTTTTCCAAATAGTGCTATAGTCAATCATTTGGGGAAATTGTATAGATACAGTATATCACAAGATATATCACTATGTCTGATTTTTCTAATATCGTCCAGTCTTAATGCCAATCCATTTATATTTTATTTATGTTATTTATGTCTTTAATGAGGGCGACGCAGTGGCGCAGTAGGTAGTGCTGTCGCCTCACAGCAAGAAGGTCGCTGGTTCGAGCCTCGGCTGGGTCAGTTGGCGTTTCTGTGTGGAGTTTGCATGTTCTCCCTGGGTTTGCGTGAGTTTCTTCCGGGTGCTCCGGTTTCCCCCACAGTCCAAAGAGATTCGGTACAGGTGAATTGGGTAGGCTAAATTGTCCATAGTGTATGAGTGTGAATGGGTGTGAGTGGATGTTTCCCAGGGATGGGTTGCAGCTGGAAGGGCATCCGCTGCATAAAAACATGCTGGATAAGTTGGCGTTTTTTTCCGCTGTGGCGACCCTAGATTAATAAAGGGACTAAGCCAAAAAGAAAATGAATGAATGAATGAATGTCTTCAATGGGAAGCAAAACTTCAAATGTGCTGTAATTTACTCACGCTCAAGACATCCAAAATTGAGGTGAAAATTAAAGAAGATTTTCAGCTGAAACTGTGGTCCATTGTTTATTTTATAAAATGCAAGTTGATTTGAGAATAAAAACAAATCAAGAAATTCTAACAAGCTTAATGTATTGTCAGGGACCATAGGTGAGTAAAAAACAGCACATTTTTATTTTGGGTGGTGAACTACTGTATAAAGTATAATTTGGTGTATGCATTTTTTTATTGCATTTTTCTTAAATAACTGAAGTTCTTGTTCCTGCATGTAATTTTTATAGAAATGTTTAGTCTTAACATCGTTTTTCAGTAATATCAGGTGCAGTAGGTGATCTGCCAAAATGCTATGCATTAGCATAATATCTTTGAAACACAATCCCTCCCCTGCCATCAAAGCCACGCCTCATGAAATCACGAACGTGCATCCTAAAGGCCGATTTATACTTCTGCGTCAAGCGCACGCATATGCTACGGCGAAGCCTACGCATGGACGCATAGCCCCTCACCGTGGCCGTCAACGTCGTTGACTCGCACCTCTCAAAAAATGTAATGCGTTTGCGTAGCACAAGCTCTGTGATTGGTCAGTTTGGTTTAGCTGACGCTGCGCGCCAGATGCAGCAAGTGTTTACAAGTGTCGAGTCCCGTGAAGGAGCTCCACATCTGTTGTGAACACAGCATCACTCTCTCATGCACTTTGTCCTAAAGCGGCAGTCGGCATGCAGGAATTACACCTTTAATACTAAGCCATACTTAGTAAATACATGCTATTTCAGACTGAATATTCAAAGTAGCATGGTAAACAATACAAGGACACGTCACAGGTTGTCATTGTTCAAAAATGAAACAATGTGAATATAAAACCATCCTCAGTAAAGCAGGTTAGGCGGAATAGCGATATTTACTGATGTTTTGTTGTTCAACTAAATAAAAACATTATCATTATCATATCAAAGACATTATCGATGCTGTAAAGTTACCTTATAAAATTGAAAATAGTCACATCAATCTTTTAAACAACACTTCTGTGCATATAACCTGTTCAGACAAAATCTGCATCAGTTTTGTGTGACTAAAATTGTTTTAAACAGAACATTACCTGTCTAACAGAAATACTTCAGCCATGGTGCCGTCCTTCCTCCAGCGTGCAAAACTAACTCCAATATTGATTCAGGATTTAAAAAAGTTTTGATTCAGCATTTGTTTTTACTGCTGTCATTCTCTCTTGTGCACGTGAATGCGCGTGCACATGCTAATGGTGAATCTGCATGAACAGATGCACAGATCTACAAATCTACTTTTGTTGACAGACAGTTTGGGCTACACTTATCAAAATTGTGGGAATTGTCGGCCCGCTAATTTTTAATTGGAAGAACATTTCTTAGTTTTATGCCTCACCCAGAATATATAAATACATTTAGATCATTTACTTTAATCATTACTATTGGAATGTGAAGAGAATTTCAACCAGCACAACAAAAAATGTTTCTAAAGACAATCACCTACTGCACCTTTAAATATCCTGTTTTATTATTGAACACATAGGCTTTTTTTTATGGGTGATGAATGTCATTTATCACGTACTATATTGCATTGAGCTACTTACTTTAAGTCATCTCTTTAGGTTAGATCTGCATTTGTGATCAATAAATAATCAGGGAAGGTCAGACTGGATCTATGCAGCGTGTATTCCCCCCATTTATTATCATCTCCTCACTCTCATTCATTCACATATGAGCCGAAAGCCTTCAGTATCACTTCACTATAATGTGGTTTTTGCCTATGCACACTGTGACCTTCAGATCTGGCTTTGATTGCATCCTCCTTCATCATCATTTAAAAGCAAATCGAAATATCCCTGCTTGCTTCCCTTTTGTCTTCATCTCAGAATCTGGTAATGACATTACAAATAAATATGCTATACCGAAAAGATCTATTTGCCTCAGTTGCCATCCTAAAAATCACTTATAGTGGATGACTATTAAAATAAAGCAACATTAATCAAGAGTGTTTGTGTTTCAGAATGGCAGAACCTCGATTTAATAATCCATACTTCTGGCCTCCTCCACCGTCCATTCCTGGTCAGGTAAGACAAGCTAATGTTCTTCAAATAATTTGAAGAAATTATTGTCTGTTATCTAAAAATAATCTGCATAATAACATAATCAATAGTTCAGTAGTAGGTGCAATCTTTGTCTAGACGACCAGTTTTTACAATCAATGATGTTTGTTTACTAGTTGCGACAGATAAAGGAACTTAAACCCTAAAGTCTAGAGTTTAAAGCATCTTATCTTTAAGACATTTTGTTAGATCTTCCTCTAGTCTATAAAGCCTGACATGAAAAAATATTAGCATGTGTGTATTATATACTTCTGTTGTACTTATGCATTTATGGTTTATGTAATGAATAACTGATGACAGACTGATTTATAAGTAGGTATTAAGTTAAATTATTAGGAAAATAATGCACACAGTGGTAGTTACAGTACCAGTGCACCTTGGGTGTGCATTATTTTCCAATAATTCAATGTATCAGTCAATTATTCTTACCATCAGTGGTGGAAAGAGTACTGAAAAATCATACTCAAGTAAAAGTACCATTACTTGTCTAAAAATGTAGTGCAAGTAAAGTAAAAGTATCTGCTGTAAATATTACTCAAAGTATGAGTAAAAAAGTAGCCCTTTTAAAAGTATTATATAATATATATACTATACTACTGTATATATAATATAATATAATATTAGGTTAGATTTAGGTTGTGATGTCAAGTGACCAAAATTAATTGTCAAGCCAGCAGCTAAGGACAACGTTATTTTGATGTCCGATAATGACGTTGATACAGTATTTTGTTGATTAAAGTCCCTTTATTAAACTGGAGTCACCACAGCGGAATGAACCGCCAACTTATCCAGCATATGTTTTACGCAGCGGATGCCCTTCCAGCTGCAACCCATCACTGGGAAACACCCATACACGCTCATTCACTTTGGACAGTTTAGCTTACCCAATTCACCTATATCACATGTCTTTGTACTGTTGGGGAAACTGGAGCATCCAGAGGAAATCCACGGAAACCCAGGGAGAACATGCAAACTCCACACAGAAATGCCAACTGCTCCAGCTGGGGGTTCGAACCAGCGACCTTCTTGCTGTGAGGCAATTATGCTACCCACTGCACCACCGTCATGTGGTGCACCACCGTCATTATCATGTTATCATTCGTCATTTTATATCTCCCAATAATATGTCATAGTGAGATGACAATGACTGATAGATTAACATTTATTTTGTATGTACACCTGCTTCAGTTCAGTAAGTGTTTATCTTGAAATATGACTAAAAATATACCCGTTAAAATAAACCAGAAGCTGAAGGATTTTTTTCTTGCTAAACATGAAAAACTATCAGCAAATTGGGATCCTAAACTTTATTTTTCACAAATGTTTAGATCATATTGACAATTTAGAGACCTTAAATTCCACAAATGAAATATGGTATGGGGCGGCACAGTGGCTCAGTGGTTAGCACTGTCGCCTTACAGCAAGAAAATCGCTGGTTTGAATCCCAGCTGGGCCAGTTGGCATTTCTGTGTGGAGTTTGCATGTTCTCCCTGTGTTGACGTGGGTTTCCTCTGGGTGCTCCTGTTTCCCCCACAATCCAAACACATGTGGTACAGGTGAATTGGATAAGCTAAAATTGGCCGTAGTGTATGTATGTGAATGTGAGTGTATGAGTGTTTCCCAGTACTGCATAAAACATATGCCGGAATAGTTGGCGCTAGGGATGCTCATTTCGGGTTTTTTTACCAACCAACAACCGCAGCACATTAACCGAATATTAACCGTTAACAGATAAATATTAAAATATAATTTAATAAAAAAATACTAATTGAGGTTTCTATTTTGTGACATTAAATATTTTAAAATACTGATTTATTTTAACATGCGAACAGCAGCATACAGAACATAACAGAACATCTTCACGCACATGCAGAGTTTCCGACAGCATAGAAAAAAAGAATAAATTAAATAATAGTAATAAAATAAACAGGCCTGCTCTAGATATTTTTCACCTAAATGACCAATTTAGATTACAAAATGAAAACACTGACTGAATCCTTTTTAAGAGCCGGCATTTGCTGATTTTTCCAATCATGTTTTTTTTTGTCCGTCATATAAAAATATCAGGCTATTAAAAATCGCTCTACTGAAAATATGCATTTGATTAATGCTTCGTTGTTATTATGTCACAAAACCCCTCTTAACATTATAATAGAAGTCATTAGTTTAAAGATTATGTCATAATGACTTATTTCCTCTGTCTCACTTGCAATCAGCATCAGCGCTGGTTTGTGTCAACTCGTCTGTCAAACTGACTAGAAATATTCTTCTTGCATTTTGCTTCTTTGACAAAATACGTCTGTAGGCACGTGTGGTTGCACGTGTTACCATCCCGCAAGTTCACAAATATTTGTTTCACGTCAGAGGCCGATCACAGCGAACGCGCTTTTCCGTTCCAAAAATGCAAGGCGCACCGCACCACACTGCCTTTTATGTTGACAAGAAAAAAAAAGCGCGGTGCTCTTTTTTATGTCACTATAGGAAACGACTGAATCATCTGGTCTATTGTGCGTGAGTGTTGCTGTCCATGTTGTGATAATTGTAATATACAGAACAACATTGTGATATCCATGATTTGTAAAGTAATATGCCTACAGCTCTGGCTAACTTGAAACTGCGACCACAAGTTTCTCCTCCATCATTAAAAAAATATCCATCGTCCTGACAACACAAATACTGCAGGCACCTCAACAGAAACCCTGCTCTGCTTTCATTTGATTAAAGAATGAAAAAGAAGCGACTGACTTAAAGGGCACCTAGGTTACCACTTTTTCCAGATTTAATATAAGTCTTTTGTGTCTCCAGAATGTGTCTGTAAAGTTTAATCTAAAAACACCCATCAGATTTTTTATTATACCTGTCATAAGTTCCTTTTTTGTAGCATTTAGCAGAAGCTAGCTGTTTTTGTGTACTGCGCCTTTAAGGCTAGTCCTTCACACCCACCGTTTCCACGTGCCTGGCAGCAGCTCCCTCGGCTGCGTCAGACAACAGACAAACACGAAGGTATAAGATCTCACGTAACGTTTGTGAGGAAAAACAACAAGTAAGAACTTTACCAATGAGTATTTGATGCATGTTGTGGAGTTGCAGGATGAGTCACACACAATGTCGTACAAAGTTCACGCACACGCACACACACACACACACACACACACACACACACACACACACACACACAGACAGCGCGTGAGTTTAGCTTTGCACTGTTTTGCACGCAAATGTGACAGAATACAGGTTAACATCCACTGCTGTATGGATATCTGTTATGTTAATGTACAAAATAAACCTGATTTAACGTCCATAAACCGGGTTTGAAGCGTTTTTTATGATTGTTCTGACACGCGGCTGTGTTGATGAAGTAAATGGCTGTAATTTATTACACACATGCTCTGTTTTAAAACATTTTAAACTTGTAAAACTCACTCTTGATCACATTTGATGATGATTGATGATCCTAGCAAACTGAACAGGCCTTTTATTTATGGTTGCTTAGTTTGCTTACGTCCTGGTCCTGTGTCTGTTTGATATGATTACACACGTTACTACGGAGACATGTTAATACGCAGCTGTCAATCAATTCGGTGGGCAGGGGGACCGCACTCCTATGTCAAGTTGCGGTCGGTCTGAAAACCGCTCCAATTGGTCCACCGTTTTTATGTTGTTAAATTGAAAAAAAAAGGACTGAGTGTGTTTATATCACCCCAATATGACGGTCTATACACCATACATACACATATGTCTGTCCAAACAGCTTGAAAAGTAGATTTTTCACCATAGGTGCCCTTTAATGCACCATTCTGCTCAGGGTTGAGTTTTATTTCAACCGCGAGCACACAGCGCGCAACAACATAACGTGAGGCGCCAAACAAATAAGCAGCGCCAAAACAGTTAATTAACCATAAAAAAAATGCCCTTCTCAATGCAAAAAGCGTGTTCAGTGATCGGCTTCTTATGCAACCAAACTTTAAAAATGTATAAAATAATATTTTTTAATTGTTTAACTGATACCATTAATCAGTTACAAATGCACCCTTTCAGTTACCGGGTAATTGGTTATTTTGAGCATCCCTAGTTGGCGGTTTACTCCACTGTGGCGACCACTCATAAATAAGGAACTAATGTGAAGGAAAATAAATGAATGAATAAATTACGGTAAGCTGAAAAAAGATTCATTGGATTTACAAACTTTTTTAAGGTAAGTGATTGCAAACAATTTATATGAGCTGAATTTAAACAAACAAATTAAACTGAGTAATGTTCATCTTCATTTGTTTGTTTAAATTCAGTCCATATAAATTGTTGGCAACCACTTACCTTAACTTACAAAAAATGTAGTAAATCCAGTGAATCATATTTTCAGTGTACAGCAGACTCCATAGGCTTGTCATGTCACTAGAAACAGAAGGATTCTCACATTTTTTCTTCTGGTTTCTCCCAGTTGGACAACCTTGTGCTGATCAACAAGATCAAGGAGCAGCTCATGGCGGAGAAAATCAGACCTCCACACCTGCAGCCCACTTCTGTCCCTTCCCAGCAGCCCTTGCTGGTTCCATCAGCGGGCACAGAAGGCGGGCAGCACAATATATCAGGACCCAAATTACAGCAGATGCCAGGGCTTCATGCTCACGGGACATCACAGCCCGACATCGCCCTGCACGCGCGGCCCGCTTCCAGCAGCGTCACAGGTCAGTCCTCCACTGCATCAATCATCACTGAAACTAAGCCTGCATAATATTTCGTTTCACCGCAATGTTTGAGTCCCCAATAGTACACAATGTTGAGGGTAGGGCTGCACAATATTGTAAAAATGTGATATTAAAGAGCCCCTATTACACATTGAAAAGGGTTATATTTCAGTTTTTTGGGTCTCCAACAACATACTGATATGTATGCAAGGTCAAAAAACACGTTCATGGTCTTATAATATGCATTTATTTTTACCTAATTATCCCAGCGACTCCCATATGAATCGTTCAGCGATTCATTTGTTTCCAAACCCCTACTTAGCGCGAAGCTTATCTGCGATGACAGCCTGTTGCCATTGGTCGACAGCGTTCAGCGCAAGAGAGTAAAATGCCCAGTGCAGTTTATCAAGCCCCCGGGTCACCAACATTGGTATAGGATCCGATCGCAGCGGACGCCCGAAACACGCTTCAAAGTAAACTTACTAACACCACAGTAAACAGTACCCGGTTCTCGACAGTGTTATTCAGACATCTCAGCGACGAAAGCAGTGCAGTTAAACACTAGCATATGTATGACACACATTCAGTTTTAATCCACACAGCAGCAAAAGCTGAACTATTCTGAACCTTGACCACTGCACGTGTGCAGGATCAGATAACAGTTGCCATAGCAATGACAAATGGCAGTGGAACGAGTTCACGAAAGCATTTAAATCCGTAAACAAAGCGGCACCGGTCACGCTTACAATGTTGCATTAGACGCGATATGAGAATATAAAGAGTTAACAGGATACAGTACACGCGGTTACTAGTAACAAAACATGTAGATCATTTCTATTTGCAATCAATGCTGTGGCACCTCGTCCGTGAACTGCTATATGTTCTAAGTGCTTACCTGTACTCTGCTTTGCCCAAACGATCACATCCCCAGCCGGGAGGTTGTAGCATCCTCTGTCCTCTAACAAGCTATCTCTGCGGGCTCCCGCTCTCCATTCGCAAGCCTTTTGTGTGCTGCTCACCAGCCCGAAGCCCAGCGTTCAGCAGTCTGCCGGTGTACCTAATATTTTGTCCTTTTTTTGCCTGCACCCCTGGTGTCTTGTCTGTCCATTATGTCCAAGATGGAGGCAGAAACTAATGCATGAGCTGTGTAGTGATAGTTCACCCATTGTAAGCGCGCAGATTTCTGAATGACTCCTTTCCCTCACACTTCCAATAATTTCCAGGTAAACACAGCGTCTTCATGAGCGTCTTGCTGCTGTGTTAGTGGGCGGGGCCGCAGGTTTGAATTTTGCCGGGTCTGCGCGCACAACCATTATGTTTCGTAACTACATCACGCCGAAACGGCTGAAGATTCGTTATCAAGACGATTCATTTAAACCACTATGAGTCGACCCTTTTATAGATGAATCAATAGTTTTAAAAACTGTCCACTTTCAGATTTAAGCTTTAGCTGGATACTTCACTTCACTTCACTAAGAGCTGTGTTATGCACTACATGGAAGGTCATTTTCAAAAACCCATAATAGGGGCTCTTTAAGATATATATTTTTTTCTGCGATAAATATTGTGATACAGTTTCAAAAGATGCTTTAAACGGCACTATTTGATGGTTTTCTTGGGGGTCTAAAGGCCCGTACACACCAGGACGCTTTTTGCTCACCTTTTCCGTCGACGTTTAACGCCTTGTGACTAATAAAGGGCGCCAATGTAATCATGCACACCAACGCGCAAAACGCCAGGCGTAAAAGCGTCATTTTTTAAGAAACTATATTAAACTAAACTACATTTTTGTTTTTACGCAGGCCTGGCACCAGGATGTCATAACTGAGACGGCATTTTTATCCCATAGGGGGCACTAGAACTGGTCACTGATTTTGGTCCCTCTTGTTCCTTTCATTTAGGCTGTTTATTCACTTATTTGCTATTACTTTGCATTACTGCCTTAAGTTACTGGCATAAAGCAGTAGTATACTTTTTATAGTAATAATAATATGCACAGTTTTGCTATTACTGATTTTATCAATAGCTATGTTTCTATTCAAAAATGAGAATGAGTCGGCGCAATAGCCTAGTGGTTAGCGCGCTGACATATGGTGCTGTAGCACTTCAGGGCGTCCCGAGTTCGAATCCCAGCTCGAGGACATTTCCCATCCCTACCCCCTCTCTCTCCCACTTCGCTTCCTGTCTGAAATACTGTCCTATACACTTAATAAAGGCAAAAAGGCCAAACATAAATCTTTAAAAAAAGAAATAAATAAAAAATGAGAATGAACTTTATGCGCAAAACTGGATCATCGGATAAAAGACGTGCGAATAAAGTAGCGTTTCCATCCAACGAGTCAAAACGAACAAAATCGTCACTTCCTGATTAACTGGCGCCAAATACCAACAGTAAAAACTGAATTTGCTGCAGTAGGAGAAGCTGCGTCAATCTTTTCTTCATTTAATAAATGAGTTGCACCTCAGAAGGCAATCCTGACACGCAGTGAACACAATAATATAATAACACTAATACTTAAACGGTAAGGTGTTTTAGAATGACCAAAACAACATTTCCGATGGTTTACAATGTGCTCAGCCTGCTGGTTTATCCATTTACACACATTTTGATCATCACATGATCTCTTATAACAAAATCACATGACCTTTTTTAATGCGCACACTGGAATTTGTTCGATAAAAGTTTTTCCGTGGTAGTTTATGCGCATCTTTTCTTATCGAACAAAAAGTTTATCCTACTCAGTTATGCGCATACATTTTTTTATACGCATTTTCAAGATTTATGCGCATCATGGCGTTTCCAGCAACTGTTTTTTTATGCGCATATCCAAAATGCGCATAAAAATAGGTGGATGGAAACTTAACTAATGAAGGTAAAGAAACGATACTGTTTACATAAATGGCTTTAATGGCTCTAAATCATATTTTATTCTCCTTATTTCTTTCCGTTTTATTTCAAATAATATAAATAATTAACGTTTAAGGTAAAGACATGAAACTATGGCCACACATGCAAGCTAACCCACGGTTAGACTATTCTATAAGCGGTAAATAAATATAATAAAATCAGCATAACCGAGTCATCACGCTTCACGTTGCCTATTACCCAACTAATCATCTATCAGAGTTAGGATTGGTTAGGTAATAGGCAAAGTGAAGCGTGATGACTCGGTTATGCTGATTTCACTATATTTATTTACCAGTTATACAAATAGTCTAACCTTGGGTTAGCTTGCATGTGTAGGCATAGTTTGATGTCTTTACCTAAAATGTTAAACATTTATATTATTTGAAATAAAACGTAAAGAAATAAGGAGAATGAAATATAATTTAGGTGAAACTACTCGTTTGGCACCGAAGCCATGATCTGTTTGCAATTATGCATAACCTTCATTGATAAAATCAGTAATAGCGAAACTGTGCATATTATTATTACTACTACAAAAAAGTATACTACTGCCTTAAGTCAGTAACGCAAAGTAATAATACATAAGTATACAAATAGCCTAAATTAAAGGAAAAAGAGGTACCAAAATCAGTCACCAGGTCTAGTGCTCCCCTATGGGATTAAAAACATTCTGGCGCCGGGACTGATATAACCGACTGGTGCAGGAGCTGAGAGAGGGTCACATGAGCTTTACTAATGTTCGTATTGGCTCTCACTGGCAAAATTCACTCTTCATTTGCATAAAGTTGAAGGATTCTCCGCTTTTTCACGTCGATCGGCACATCCAGACATGTTGACAATGTGTCGCTGCCTGTCACTCGTAGTGTGAATGGGGCTTTAGACTTAAATTACATCATGCATCGGACAAAATTTAAATACATATACAAAATAAAGTCTCTGAATATTTTCTGTCAAAATCGTGGGCATGCTGTATGCCAGATTAGCCTGTGAAAATAAATTGCCTATTAAGTCTTAGACAAACAACAATCTGAATTCTTTAAATGTTTTCTGAAAGTTAAAATGAAAGTAATTATTGACAGAATTATAACTGCCCATGCATTGTCATTATCAAAGTGTATTGCGTTAGTAAATATCAGCATATGTCTGCAATGCAAAGGTCGTATTCTGGGAGATGTCAACTTGAATCTAGACGACAAGACGGCCATTAAAGCAAGAGGATTGTGGGAAGACTGGCATTTGCGGCAAATCATAGACCAGCCATCAAGAGCAAATCATCTATCAGGTATGTGTTGTGCATGTAAATTATTGTTATGCAGGTTAGTTTTTGCGGTTGTGCTATTAAAGGGATGGTTGAGTTTAGTCAAAGACTATAGAAATACACAAGACGTGTCACTCGTATACTTTTGAATGGGGAAAAGTGTAACTGTCAATATGTCTAATGAAGCCCCGCCTTCTAGTACAGGATACAATCAGCAATCGTTATATATCGAATAAAGCCTGCCTTCTAGTACAGAAGTCAATCAGTGATCGATATAGAATGATACTTCTCTGGGGGAGGGAATCGGACCAGACGTGAGTTTCTGCAGATTGTATGTGATACGAACTTTTAGAAATTAAACTAAATAGACAGCTGTTGTTGAATTTTATTGGTTATTCATATGAAATGTAATCATAAGCTTGGCAAGTAGTTTTGTATAATTTGATGTTTTCCCATTCTAACAGAATGTCCGAGCATACTGCCCGAGAGGCGTTTCAAAAATGGCCGCCAAGTGAAATGACTTGCCTTAAAGGGACTTTGGTTTAGTTTATCTCACACACACCAGGGTTCAACTCTAAGGATTTTTTTACTGGCCCCGGCAAAAAAAGAAAAAGAAGTTAATAGCTATTTCTTAGCTTTCTTATTTTAAATAATGTCAAAAGCCAAACATAATTGTATACATACTAGGGGTGTCAAAATTAATCATTTTTTCTGTGCACCGCGATGCAGATGGGGACAATTCGATATCGGTTCAGTAATAGATCATAACCGGTTATTACGCACCGACGTCATTTATATCCTATGCGCGATGTCGCGGTAGAATACTATGGCGAAGGAGGCGAGGGCGAGTAAATAAAACACTCCTGCTATTTAAAAAGCAGATCTTTCACTGACACTGAGGATTGGTAAAGCTTGAGCTGGTATTTCACTAGGGAGAAATGCTGTAAAACTCCCATTTCTAACACTCCCCCACCCCCCCAGACACAAGCGCACCTGTGGTGTGAGTTTATTGTATTGTATTGATTCTATTACAGATTACCTGATAACTGCGTATTATGCGCATATAGACTGACCCGCGGCTGTTTTTCCTGCATCACTCATGGGACGCTTTCGTTTCGCAGCCCTTTCTGTTGAGCGGGTGAAGGCAATGAAGGGGTGTAAGAACTTGCCAGTGCTCAAAAAGCAAGCAGGATATTATTTACATTAGTTTATTTGTTATGAATGCTTGTGCTGTCTTCTGTGCATGTGTTGGAGTTTTGTCTAAAACATTCACAAAGAGTGTTTTTTTTAGCAGTTAAAATTAAAGGTACAGTTCATATATATTACTGCTTGTATTAAAGGACAAAATTGTATTACAAATAATATATAAATATAAACATTTCTAGATTTTAATACAATTTTTTTTCTTGTGTTGTAAAGAAAAAATCTAATTATGTATGGAAAGCATCGTCAATGCACCGAGATATCGAATTGAACCGAATCGATGGCATGATAATCGTAACCGAACCAAATCGTGAGACCAGTATAGGTTCACACGCCTAATACATACACTTTTTATTCAGCATAACTTTTCTTCAAATACAACTGACAATTAAAAAAATGATGTGATGTAACTAAATTTGTGTCTATATATATATACACTCATCAGCCACTTTATTAGGTACACTTGTCCAGCTGCTCGTTAACGCAAATTTCTAATCAGCCAATATCACATGGCAGCAACTCAATGCATTTAGGCATGTAGACATGGTCAAGATGATCTATATATATTATGAACGAAAATGTGCACATTAATTTTGACATTGTCAAATTTTGTTTCATTGTCATGAAATATAAATCAGAGAGGTAAAACTTTCTCATACAAAGCCTCATTTCGGTTGTCAAGTTTTGTAAAAATCTAGCTATTGAATAAATCAATCTATTAAAAGCAGATCAATGTTGATCTTTCTTTCGAGGTGTCAGTGCAGAAATTAACAAAACAATAGGACTAATACAAAATGTTATAAGATTAAAATATGGAACAATTATCAGATACTAATTTCGGTCCATTTTCCTAATGGACAAACAGCACTCTGTAATATTTCAGCATGCTTTCACTTTCGTATTCGACATGAGACCACATTTGTTGGTAGGAATGACATCCCACCCTACTCGTAATTCTGTCTTCATATAGCCGTATATATTGCTATTACACAACCATACTACACTGTGATATAGCCTGGTTCGTTAATTCATTGGATTGTTTTGCTTGCTCTTTACAATCAATCCGCTTCAGAGTGGTTTCAATCGAGCCAAGACCACCTCATTCTAGTGATTTCGGAGCGCTAGATTTGGCATGGATCCGAGTGCGATTTACAGGTTTCACATATGCCAATTGAACCGCGCTAACTAAGGAAACGAGACAGGTTCTGAAACAAATGTCTAGGTGTGAACTGTGAAAGCACCCTATTTGCACGCAATTGACAAACAGTTGCAGCCAAATTAAACTTTAGTGATAAGGCAGCACTGGCTCAATCGGGCCAGTAACAATCAACTGTCCCAAGCGTCTTGCACGCTGGCCCCGGGCCATCAGGCAGTCATTATTGTCGAGCCTTGCATACATAAAGATATTTGTTGACATGCAAAAGATTTCATATGAAACAAATGGTAAACCCTCCCATTTTTCCCGGGATTTTCCTGTATTTTACAATTCTATCCCACTATCATGCCATAAAGGTATTTTATAATATTTCCCTGGTATTTTTAATCTTTTTATGAAGAGTGACAATAAACATTAAAGATATAATACCACCGAACCACCAGGGGACGCCCCTTGCTCATAAATGTGAATCTGTTCTGTGCTTTCATTTTATTTAGGCATGAAAACACTTTGAAATAAATATAAAAATGGCGTGATTCCCTACCTTTCCATTACAGGCGCTGTCGCCCCTCCTATGCAATCCTCAAAACAGTCAGTTCATGTAGCGGTGCATGACTATCAGACACGCTCCATAGTGATAAATAGACACTGTTTTCCAAATGGATTCTGTACACACAATTTAAAATGGAGGGAAAGTGGACACTCTATTGTGTATCACCGTGTTTGAACAGACATATATACAACAACAGTAATAATAATATCTAAACATGTCGATCTTGATGGATTTTCTTTAAAAAAAAATTTATTAAATGAGCATAAGCAGTTAGGAAACAATTGAATGTTTTCATTATAGATGTGTGCATTTTTAAAGTGACACCTCTGTTATTTAATGTAATCAAACAAAAATCTAAATGAGAGATTTATTCACTGCTCTGTAATCAGAATGTTTAAATTATACAGTGAAGAAAAGGTTAATAAGATTTGATAGCTTGATTCAATTTCTTTATAATTGCTATTAATTTTAATAGGCTAAACTTTAATTTATTTGCAGCTTATTCTAATGAATGCTATTGAATCCTGTAAATAATAATAATAATAAAATAATACAAACATATTACTGACCATTTCAATTGTTTATTTACAACGAAACAGGTCCAGATAAAAAGATTCAATAATTTGGGGAAGGGGGGGCAGGGGGTGCATTGGGATATTTTTACATCCTAATGTTGACAGCTATGGTTCACATTGAAAAACAATACAAAAATAGTGCATTGATTGGAGAGAAAAAACCCTTTCTGTGTGAACGGCCTATAAAAACTGTAAAATGACTCTCCTGCTAATCACAGCTATCGGTTATTTTTTAGGCCTGTCACTAGCGTCTACTCGAAATGCCAATCACAACACATCGGAGAGTATGACGCCGAGCACCCCAACCTCTCCGACAATCGGCGGTCAGACCCGTCAGGGCATTCCCACTGCAAACCTCCTCTCAGGACTGACCGGAGGCCCGGGGATGGAGGCTCTGAAAAACAGTGGAGCGCTGATGGGGCCTCCAATGAAGAGCATAGGACGAGGACGCAAAAAGATCAAGGCTGAAAACACATCTGGACCACTATTAGTAGTTCCTTATCCAATACTAGCCTCTGGAGCTGAACAGTCAGCTGTTAGCATCACTGCCAAAGAGGGCAAAACTTACAGGTACGAGTTCAGGAAATTACAACATGATGATTGGTGTTTAAATATTGATGTTAAGTTTTTCTCCTGCTGTTTAGCTGCCATATTGCAATATACACTCACCGGCCACTTTAATAGGTACACCTGTCCAACTGCTCGTTAATGCAAATATCTAATCAGCCAATCACATGGCAGCTACTTAATGCATTTAGGCATGTAGACATGGTCAAGATGATCTGCTGCAGTTCAAACCGAGCATCAGAATGGGGAAGAAAGGTGATTTAAATCATTTTGAACGTGGCATGGTTGTTGGTGCCAAATGGGCTGGTCTGAGTATTTCAGAAACTGCTGATGTACTGGGATTTTCATGCATAACCAGCAGTTCTGTGGGTGCAAATGCCTTGTTAATGCCAGAGGTCAGAGAAGAATGGCCAGACTGGTTCTATCTGATAGAAAGGCAACAGTAACCCAAATAACCACTCGTTACAACCGAGGTCTGCAGAAGAGCATCTCTGAACACGCAACATGTCCAACCTTGACACCGGGTGCCACTCCTGTCAGCTAAAAACAGAAAACTGAGGCTACAATTCACAAAGGCTCACCAAAATTGAACAATAGAAGATTGGAAAAACGTTGCCTGGTCTGATGAGTCTCGATTTCTGCTGTGACGTTCAGATGGTAGGGTCAGAATTTGGCGTCAACACCATGAAAGCATGGATCCATCCTTCAATTTATATTTTAATGTTTTGAATTCTTATCGGACACAAAAGTTTTATATTAATTGCTGAATTTTCTTGCAAAACACAGAATTTCTAAACAAACCAACAAACAACCAAAAAAGTTGTTTATAAAGCATTTCCTTCATTAAGAATAAATAAATACTGTGACTCAATATCGATATTGCATAATATGGAAAATATATATCGTGACAATATTTTGCCCATATCACCTAGTCCTAGATGTAAACTACAGTTGTATTAGGGCTGGGCAATATTGCAAAAAATGATCATGATATCTGGTTTCATATCATTCGCTATTGATAATTATTAAATATTTTATATTATTTAGGTATATCAGGATTTTTTTAACCACTTTATTTTAATTTACCAACACTGAGGCAAATAGTTTTAATATTCAAAAACTAAAATATTTAAACAAAAATATCTGTTCTTTTTATAATAAATTAAACATAAGTATTAAAGAGACTCTTAAACTTGATAAATAAAATGTTACAAAGTGTGTGCAATGGTAAAGTGTAAAGGCTGAACCAAAGCAAACTTTAAGGTGTGAATAATAATGATACAGTTAACCTCAAACTCTTGTCAACAAAACAAATTATGATGATCAAATTTGAACTTTTAAGTAAAGAAACCAGCCATCATTATTCAAATACACACTGCAACATTACAAATTGTGAAGTTCGACGACTACTACTTCTGGCTGGGTTGCACAAGAAAAGAAACCAAAAAGCCACTCTGGCAACATACTTATATTCTTTTTTTTATTTATAATCTCCTCGCTGCTGCTATACAGCACTCTTTTTTATTTAGCTTTTATAAACATATATAGTCATTCCAATAATACTATCATATAGTTTTTAAAAAGTTCTAATTTTGCATTTCCTCCTGCAGATGTAAAGTGTGTCCGCTGACGTTCTTCTCCAAGTCAGACATGCAGATACACTCCAAGTCCCACACAGAAGCAAAGCCACACAAGTGCCCTCACTGCACCAAGACCTTCGCCAACGCCTCGTACCTGGCGCAACACCTCCGCATCCACCTCGGCGTCAAGCCGTATCACTGCTCCTACTGCGAGAAATCCTTCCGCCAGCTCTCACACCTACAGCAGCACACCAGGTACTACTTTAAAGGTCCTGCAAGGTGCTTTGAAATGTGTATTTTATTTTCAATCTTTGACGTAATCTCCAGCGAAACATGAAGACTGAGCCGGACATAGAGTGGCTCCTCCACTTAAAAAAAACTGACAATAATGTTTTGTTTTATGATAGCTCAAGCGCATCAACTAAAGCCCTGCTGACACTGTGAGATTTCAGCTACAATTTTGTAAAGATAAATTTGGGAAATCCTAAAAGATTCCTAAAATCCTGGGCTAAAATCTGTGATCTGTGATTATAGCTTTGACATGTTTACAGACAGCCACCTAATGCCCGTTGTTATCAGATTTTCTCTCTGATGAAGTTCTGGCAGTGTCAGAAGATTTCAGACACTTTCCTGCAGTGTGACAACAGCTGCGATAAGCGGCAATCCAAGAACCAATAGGAGTGCAGAATCTGATGACGCAATCCATACAACACTTTCAATTCAACAATTCAAATGACTGCGAGGTAGAGATGTGTGGATCAGCTGAAATGTTACTCGAATTCGCTCCTTCATATTAAATATCCACCCGCCCGCACATATTATTTTATCTGATATATATATCCGCACCCGATCGACATTTTAATAATCTAATTCTTTGTTTTAAGCATGATGATAGGTCACAGTGGATCGTTCGTTATTAACAGCAGATTCAGCTTTTACATATACAGGAAAAAGATAACAAAATCGGTGTCACTTCAGCCTAAACAGCAGCTATGTTGTTTACTTGGCATAAAAACAGAATAGCATCTACTGTGTCTGGATTCGGGTGATTCCACCTCGACTCCAAAACTCGGCCAGCTGCACTAAATGAGTGTTCGCTTGCACCGCTTGTTGCAGGAATGCACAAGCTTCTCCTTGCAAGGCGCTGCAGTTGTGTAAATAAGCGATCTTGTTTCTCCCAGAACGATAGAAGATTTTTCTCTGAAAGTTTGCACAGTACTCTTGCACTTCATCCGTTATTTTGGGCGTCTCATGTTCACATTCTGCGAAGTCCACTCTCTGCTTTTTTTGCTGGTCAACTGCTATGACCCGCGACCCACCCGCAATTTATCATAAAGTATTTTTTTATTACCCAACACGCAGATTATCTGCAGCGCCCACGAATATAACCTCCATCTGCATTTTTTCTTCTTCCTGGTTTTATTATTGAGGCACGCTGTGTACCAAATTGCAGCTACAGATGGTTTACGTTTGCTGTGAGGAATCATTTTAGAACAGTGTCACGGGTGGATGAGGTCAAACTCCAGGTGAGTTTTCTTCCATGTTTAGCGCATCTTCATTGTCGTTCAGTCTGACATTAAGACAGCTGAGATCCTACTGGGTGACATTTGAGCCACGTTCTAACATGCTGCAATTGTTCAGGAATATAAAAATAATCGCAGTGTGAGATGGCCATAAAAGCTAATGGGAAGCGTCATGTCAGATACTACAGGGCTCGACAATAAGGACTGCCCGATGGCCCGGGGCCAGCATGGGAGATGATTGGGCCAGTGCTGCCTTGTCACAAGTTTGGCTGCGGCTGTCTGTCAGTTGCGTGTAAATACAATCTTAGGGTGCTTTCACACATAAATGTTTGTTTCGTAATCTGTCTCGTTTCCCCCAGTTAGCACAGTTTGTTTGGCATATGCGAGCCCAGGAATCGCGCTCAAATCTGCGCCAAATCAATCAGTCCGAGATCGCCTGAATGAGGTAGTCTCTGCTCGATTGAGCAAATCGATTGTAGTGAGAAAATAAAACAATCCAACGATCTAAGGACCCAGGCTATATCTCGGTGTATTATGATTGTGTAATAGCCATATATATGGCTATACGAAGAGAGAATGATGAGCAGAGCGGGATGTCATTCCTACCGGCAAATATGCATTTTATGTCTAATGCGAAAGTGAAAGCATGCTGAAATATTAACGAGAGCTGTTTATCAGTTGGGAACATTGACCCAAGTTACCATCTGATAATCTTTCCATATTTTAATCTTATATTATGTTGTATTGGGCCTGTTTTGTTCATTTCTGCACTGACAGCTCGAAAGAAAGCTCAACATTGATCTGCTTCATGATCTGATGATCGGTTCATCTGTTATTTCTCTATATAATTTAAGCCTATAATGCATAATTCTAGCCAACATTTCTTTAATAGATTGATTAATTCAATAGATTTTTACAAAACTTGACAACTGAAATGAGGCTCTGTATGAGAAAGTCTGGCCTCTCTGATTTTTATTTATGTCTGTGGGTGTCAAAATTAAAGTGCGCATTTTCGCTTATAAAATATATACACAACTGGTCAAAAGTTTGGGCTAAGTATGATTGTTAAATATTTTAAAATAAGCTTCTTCTGCTTACCAAGGGTGCATTTATTTCATCATAAATACAGCACACATTGTAAAATTGTAAAATATTCTTGCACTATAAAATAACTGTTCAAAAGCAGTTTATCATTTAATTGAATCATTTATTCCAGTGATTTTTAAAGATGAATTTTCAGGTTCATTACTCTAGTCTTCAGTTACATGATCCTTCAGAAATCACTCTAACATTAATTATTATTGTTTTTATTATTATTATTATTTTTTAATGGTAATAGTAATAAAAGCAATAATGTCTAGAGTAATAATTTTATTTGAAACTACATATAAGAAAGCAGTTATTAAAATTTTTAATAAACTTTTTACATATTAACATTTTTTTTACATTTAATAAATGCTGCCTTGATAAACTGAATAATTTTCCTTAAAAAAAACATGTCCCTGACCCCAAATTTTTGACCGGTAGCGTAAATGTGTGTGTATATGTATGTATGTATATATATATATATATATATATATATGAAAATGTTATGCTGAATAAAAAGGGTAGGTATTACAATTGTGTTTGGCTTTTGAAACACTTTTTAAAATACTGTATGTGGCTAAGAAATAGCTATATATTTTTTTTTTTGGTACCGGCCAGTGAAAATTTTGGCATGGCAAGTAAAAATCTGAACCACTGGCCCGATCGGGCCAGAAGAAAAAATCCTTAGCGTTGAACCCTGTACTAGAAAGCATTTGATTGGTCAGAAGTTTGATGACAAATTTAACTATAAGGTGATGTTTAAAAATGTTGATTTATTTAGTTGGAAGTGACAAACTGCAAGATTTGGATGTTTATATTATATAAATGTGAATTTTGTCACTGTTTTGGAGCACACTCAAAACAAGTTTTGCAGAAAGTCTGCATTTTGGTCTGTCTGGAGTGTTCAAACAAAAACATTTCTTCAGTGTTTTCAAAATCACAGTTTTTGAGGGTCTAAAACTCTTAAAGTAGTGTGGATGCCAGGTGAAACTGTAAAAAAACGTTGCAAGTATTACTTACTACAGAGCCACATGGGCAGAGGTGAGCTCCAGCAAGGGGGAGCTTGGGCACCAGCTCCTCCTTGCTGCACTTCTTCTACAAGTGATGTCACTGGGGGTTGGGGTTAGGGGTGGGTTAGGTGTACGCATTAAAGCAGCTACGCATTAAAGTAGCCCAATTTAGGAAAAGGTGCTGGCTGGCCCACTGGGGGTTGGGGTTAGGGGCGGGTTAGGTGTACGCATTTAAGCAGCTTATAGGAGGAGGAGCTGGAGCTCAAGCTTCGTTGTATTGGAAGTGAGCTCCACCCAAGTGGCTCTACAGCCAGCCAGCACCCTTTCCTAAATTGGGCTATTTTAATGCGTAGGTGTAAATGTTATGGGCTTATGTTTCATTCTTAAACATTAAAAAAACTCTGAAATTCGGTTATTAATATTGTTGGTCACATTGTGCTTTTGTGTTTAGGATCCACACAGGTGATCGGCCGTATAAATGTCTCCAACCAGGCTGTGAAAAGGCTTTCACACAGCTTTCCAATCTGCAAGTAAGACCCAAATATGGCTTCTTATCTAGCGGTTCATATTTTACCAAACAAGTACAGTCACATGACAGAGCATCTTAACTAAACCAGTGTAATTCATCAGTGTACGCTAATATAGCTTTTTTATTAGTTATAGGATTTAAAAGTTTTCAGTTGAATATTATTATGATGAATAGTTTTCATTGTAATAATTATATTTAACAATTTAATCTGTTAAGTTATACTAAATGAGAAATGTTGCCTGTAAAAGTATATTTATCATATATATATATATATATATATATATATAATAAATATTAAATATATGAAAATTATATTTTATCTTCAGTTTCATTTTAATTTTGGCTTTAGTTTTTGTCGTTTTAATTATATTTAAATATGTTTTAGGTCTATATAATTCATTCAAATTTATTTCAGTTTTAGTTGTGTTAATTTTTGTATATTGTATATATAATAAACAGAGTTAAACTAAAACTTTTTAAATAGATATTATGACTGATTTCTTTTATCCATATTAGGGGTGTCAAAATTAATTGTTTCTTCGGTGCACTGCGATGCAGACGGGGACATTTCGATATCAGTTCAGTAATAGATCATAACCAGATATTACGTACTGATGCATTTATCTCCCATGTGCAGT
The DNA here is from genome assembly GCA_903798205.1 of Danio tinwini. Classification (NCBI taxonomy): domain Eukaryota; kingdom Metazoa; phylum Chordata; class Actinopteri; order Cypriniformes; family Danionidae; genus Danio; species Danio tinwini. The sequence goes on along the minus strand of CAIGQZ010032270.1, from coordinate 105,702 downwards.
GTCACAGTAGAATACTATGGTGAAGGGGGCGAGTAAATAAAACGCTCCTACTACTTAAAATGTAGATAATTATGCACAATTCAACTGCTTGTGAGTGTGCTGGACAGTCTTTCATTGACACTGAAGAAGGCACAGCACATGAGCTGCTATTTCACTATTAGGGAGAAATGCTGTAAAACTCCATCTCTGCCCCTCTCTCTCTCTCTCACTCTCTCTCTCACTTTGGACATTTGACCCGCTGTCGTGTTCTTGAGGTAACTTTTCCTCCCCTCTCGGCTGTTAAAGTGATACTTGTGTACACGCGCGTGCCTGTGATGCGAGTTCTTTCCACTGCATCTATTACGGATTGCCTGTAATAACCTCGTATTATACACATAGTCTGTAACCGCGGCTGTTCTTCCCGCGTCACTCATCGGTGAACAGCACTTTTATTTCTAAAGCCAATCGCAGCCCTTTCTGTTGAGTAGGAGAAGACAATGACCAATCATAGGGGTATAAGACCTCGTTTGACAGCGCTCAAAAAGCAAGCGGGATAATATTTACAGTAGTTTATTTGCTATAAATGCTCATGTTGTTCTGTGCATGTATTAGAGTTTTGTTTGATACATTCACAAAGACTGTTTTTTTTTTGAGCAGGTCAAATTAAAGGTACAATTCATATATCTGCTTGTATTAAAGGACAAAATTGTATTACAAATAATATAAAAACATTAATATATTTATAGATTTTAATCAAAAAAAATTATTGTGTTGTGAAGGAAAGATCTAATTATGTACTGAAAGCATTGTCAATGCACTGTGATGCACCGAGATATCGAATTAAACCGAGTCGATGGCATGATAATCGTAACCAAACAGAACCTTGAGACAAGTGTAGGTTCACACCCCTAATCCATATGATGTTTATTTCAAGTAATGTCAGTGTTCATGGATTTAGTTTTACCGTCTCATTTATTTAGCAATCCCATCTAACCCTTTGAACATTTCTAACATAACCATGCTGTTCATAGTTAATTGTTCATACATATAGCAGTAATTAAAAAGCAATAATATATCATATACATTGAAGCCTGAAATTATTCAAACCCTGGCAAACTCTGACTTAAAGGGCACCTATTTTACCCCTTTTTTAAGATGTTATATTAATATTATGGTTCTTCTGAGTGTGCCAGTTTAGGTTCAGTTCAAAACACAATTCAGATTTTTTATTATGATGTGTTAAAAAGTGTCATTTTGGGGGCGTGTACACAGTTTGCTGTTTTAGGGGCGTGTTGCTTCACATGAAAATTAGTTTCGACTTCCCACCCAATTTAACAAGGGGGAGGAGCCAAGAGCTCCCCTGCTTTGTGTATTGCAATAGACAGGCAGACAGAGAGAAGTGACATGAATGAGAGAGGACCAGCATTCAGCTGTACATGTACGACAGGCCAAGCAGAGAGTACAGAATCATTTGTGTCTTTGTATAGTTTTACAGCCAGCTGTGCGCTAGTTTAAAGCTCCGAGCTTGTAGCCTACACCGAGACTACTAAAGCACACTGAGTTAACTTTGACTGAAGGGCATCACACACCGGATGCACCGCGACACGGCGCGCACATGACAGTTGAAAGTATCGCACACTTGCAGCGCCGGTGTGTCACCTGATAGAAACATGTTTAGAATTCAGCAATGCATGCCGCTGCGTGGCGCGACGCTGCTTGTCGCCGAGCGGCGCTTCTGGTGTACGACCTGCTTGAGGCTATAACTAAAGGGTGTCATACACCGGATGCGTCGCTCAGAGCCACGACGCGGCACACCAGATGCGCACATTCGCATGTTATTTAAAATTAAGCTATTCAGATAACGCTCTGTGGCATGGCAGAAATATGAACAGTGTCCTGAGCAGGGCCAGCACGTCCATAGAGGCGACCTAGGCGGCAGAATAGTGAGCAAACCCCACGGTCGATACTTTCATCCGCGACAACGCGAAATGCATGGCGCTGCGCATCGTTAGTTTGTTATTTCCAATGGAGGGACGCGCACGTGAGGCAGAGCGCTCGCACTTTCCAGCTGCACCTAGTTAAGATGACAGGGAGCTTCTGTGACCGCAGGAAATGCAAACCGCTGAAGTTTAAGGAAGACACAATGAAAAGTACACATGTATGCAAACCCACCAAAACTCACAAACACTGGCGGCGAGGAGACTGATAACGTGGTGAATGTTGAGCCCAATGAGCCTTACATCTAAAAATAGAGCAAGGGTGTTTCTTTGGTGACGTCGCTTTGACTCACACGCTGAAAATGGCGGACGTGAAACAACATACTGAGAAGATGGTAATGCACACCTGTCAATCAATATTGGTGGGCGGGGGAACCGCACTCCTACGTCAAGTTGCGGTCGATCTCAAAACCGCTCCAATTGGTCCACCGTTTTTATGTTGTTAAATTGAAAAAAAAGGACTGAGTGTGTTTATATCACCCCAATATGACGGTCTACACACTATACCTACACATATGTCTGTCCAAACTGCTTGAAAAGTAGATTTTTCACCATAGGTGCCCTTTAAAGTTTCTTTTATTGAACCAGCAAGTTCTTTTGGCTTGTCCTAAAAGATAACAAGATGATGTACAAGAGGCATCATTGCGGGAAAAAAATATTTCTCAGCTTTTTATTTACACTTGAACAAAAACTTGAAGTCAGAATTTGGGGCTTGACTGGGGCTTGACTGTATATATCAGTTACATATATTGTGTGTAAGTGTATAACAAGAGCTTTTTTGTGTTTTCCCATTCACCACAGTCTCATCAGAGATCACATAATAAAGACAAGCCTTATAAATGCTCCAACTGTTACCGTGCATATTCAGACTCTGCATCTCTACAAATCCACCTGTCGGCTCACGCCATCAAAAATGCCAAGGCTTATTGCTGCAGCATGTGTGGACGAGCCTACACCTCAGTGAGTACACACTTCATCTCTGTTAAGCTCACTACAAAATGGCTTATACAGTGGTTCTCAAACTTGCAGACCATAAACTGTGTGTGAGTGAGTTCATGTGTCCTGCAGTGTGACATGCTGAATCTGCTTGATTCAACCATCAGTTTCTGGGTCCAAAAAGATCTATCAGATGAAAAATAATATACTAAGGAAAGTGCATGTGTGTAAATGGTAGTTTAGCTTTTTTAATTTTTTTAATGTAGCACTGCACAAAAATCTATATATTGTAATTTCTGATCAATTACGCATCCCAGACTGTAATAAAAATAATAAAGATTCTGCCTTCATTAAATGGAAGGTAGCAGATTTCATTGATTATCCATTTAGAAAAACTGCTGCATTATGTAAACAATCTGATTACTTTTATGATCCATCTTGTCCTCTATGGACACTTGTGTAACTTTTTTCTTGAATTGTCACCATAGATATTTACATTAGATGTCACCTGCGCTGTTGTTGTCTATTGGAAGGAATGCGCCAATAGAGCCTCCATTTTAGTACAGGGTAATGCTCCTTTTAAATGAACGTGGGACAAAGGTGCAGTGGGGGACTGGCCATCCAGAGCCATAGATATATAAACATAAATCTATGATCGGGAGTTTTCCTGGTGGTCAGTATGCAAATTTTTTTTTTTATTACGAAAATTACAATTTTACATCTTTATTCTGTTCATAGCTAACACAACCTGTATATAATGTTGATAGTACATCCATTTGTAAATATCACCATAGTTTTTCTATAACTGCACTTTATAACTTATACCTGTATCCTGCATTTGCTGCTATTAGACCTAAACTGCATTTCGTTTCCTTGTACTTGTACATGTGTGATGACAATAAAGTTGAATCTAATCATCTAATCTAATCTAATAATTATAATTTTACATCTTTTCTATATCGATAGATAAATGACCGCATGGGATATGCTGACAAAAAAAGAGTGTGTTTTTGTGTGCATAAAAATACTATCCTGAAACACACCCCCACTACCACTTTTACTTCTAATTCTAATGGAGGGAGCGGTTCGTTTGAGAATGAATCACTCTTATGAAATAGGGTTGGGTCAGTAGACGATCCTCAGCCTCGCCCCCATCGCAGCAGCAACCCGCTCGTGAAAAATACACACTAAGGCCCCGTTTACACTAATATGTCTTAGTTTTAAATTGGCATTTTAGAACATAAAATTTTAAATTATCTCAATGTTTCACATTACACATCGTACGATGCCAAATTGGTCGACATCGCCCAACCCTATTATGAACGACTCGTGTGAACCATCAATATCCCTACGTTTCAATGTGCATATCCACCTTTCTCATGTATATCATTTGGTAAATGGTACAGTTGAAGTCAGAATTATTAGCCCCCCTGAATTATTTTTTTCCCCAATTTCTATTTAACGGAAAGAAGATTTTTTTTCAACACATTTCTAAACAAAATAGATTTAATAGCTTAATATTTTACCAGATATTTTTCAAGACACTTCTATACAGCTTAAAGTCACATTTAAAGGCTTAACTAGGTTAATTAGGTTAACTAGGCAGGTTAGGGTAATTAGGCAAGTTATTGTATAATGATGTTTGTTCTGTAGACTATTGAAAAAATATATAGCTTAATAATTTTGACCTTAAAATTGTGTTTAAAGAATTAAAAACTGCTTTTTTTCTAACCGAAATAAAACAAATAAGACTTTCTCCAGAAAACAAAATATTAGATAGTAGACATACTGTGAAAATTTCCTTGCTCTGTTAAACATTATTTGGGAGATATAAAAAAAATATCCAACGGGGGGCTAATACTTCTGACTTCAACTGTTTATAAAATTTGTAATATTCAATAATTTAGAGTGGAAATTATGCACAGTGAGTCGCAGACACTGTTATGTTATCAGAAACCCTTATAAATTACTTTAAAAAACTAGCTGTTACTTCACTTAGCCGACAATAATACAAGTTTCTAGCACCGTAGCGTGTTGTCATATTTCATTTCATTGTTTGTTGATTGTATTCAACAAAACTAGCATAAGCCGAGTATTTAGTGCAAGTTAGTACTACTTTGCCGTATACTAATAGTTTGCCTTTAGTAAGTGACTGTTTTATCATCAATACTTATTTAACACAAAAGTTCGAACATACAAAAATGTAAAAAACTAAATCTTACCTATGAAATGTTCTGCCTTTATGCTTTGTTTGCTCATTACTGCACCCATACGCAGCGCTAAAGTCCAGCATCTTCACAGTGGCTTTAGTCTTGACTAAGTGCAGTTGAATGACTTTTTCGTTTTTTCGTGTTATCAGGAATGCGACACGCAGTTTGAACTGTAAATGATTGGAGAATGATTGAAGCGCTGAACTGAACATGAATTTTACCACTTGAATATTCATCTGTACTTCACATTAAACTATAGATAAACTATAGGCTTCAGAACATTTGGGATGTAGTAGGCCTACTTAACAACTTTCTAGTGTCTTATAATAGGCTACCTTCATGGCTAAGTTGGCTTATAAACACAGAATATAGCGCATTTGCAAAATTAGATTTGGATCAGTACCAGCTGGCCGATACCCGATCCAGCAAAAAATATGCAATATCGAACCGTTATCCAATCCAAGTATCGGGATCGGTGCATCCCTAGTGATAATACTGTATTAGTATTTAAAATGTTACACTGCAAAAATGCTTAGAGTTTTTGTCTTCTAGTCTAAATATCTAATATCCAATATTTAGCCTCAAAAAAGGTAAATAAGCTGACAGTGGAGTAAGTAAAATATTCTTATTTCACAGCGAAAACAAGATTATTTTACTTACACCGCTGGCGGATTAATATGCTTGCTTTAAAGGAAAATTTATTAAATTTGACTCATTTCTGAAAACAAGACAATATGTTTTACTTGTCTAGAAATTATTCCTGATTTAGATATTTGGACTAGAAACAAGACAACAACCTTTTTGTACCTATTAATTTAGATATTTATTTATAACTTATGTTTAAAGGTGCTGTATGTAAGTTTTTGACTCTTCTAAAGCATAAAAATACCATAATATGTGTGCAGATATTTAAGAAACATTCCAAGTGAACATACTTGTTTAACTGATAAACAATGCTGAAGTCAGATATTCTGCTTTAAAAAAAAATTTTTCCGTGCTGGAATGCTGTCTTTGTTTAGGTAAATTTAACCTGCACAATGCCAGTTTAGCCAATTATATTTCAGCACCCCGGGTTGCCTTGTTGGAAAACAGCGTATTTCATTCATTCATTCAGAAAGGCTCTGAAAGCATGCATCCGTAACCGAAAATGCGACCTCCGTTGGACAGTATCAGACGTCGAAATGAGACCGATTCAGTTCCACATGAGGTTATTAATTAGCAAATTATATAATTAATACGAATGTAAACATTAGGTGAGCAGGTTACATTGTAATCTTGTGTCCTAACAACACGCAAACAGTAGTTTGGCTGTTTGCACCAGACAAAACATGACAGAAATGTAAATACAGCCTTTCAGAAGCACAGAGTATGCACTCACTCACAAAACGGTAAGGTTTAGAATCTATTCAAACTCACATTGTTAGCATTTAGCACTGAATAAAACACACAAAGTTTACCTGAGGTGATCACTGTCATAGGTTTCACATGTTCAGCTGTGAGAAATAGAAGTCGTTTCTAATATATCAATTTGAGGTGTTGGTTAGAACCAAAACTCCTTTTAATATGGAGAATATTCCCTCTGTCGCGTGTCGTGGCTTTTATTTAGAACACGGTTTAAATCACTCGCTCCTGTACTCAATCTGGCATCCCGCGTGTGTGTTTATTTTGATCTAGGAGTGCAATACCTAGTTCAACCACTGGGTGTCAAACTTACATATACACCTTTAAATTTCCATTGTAGAATTACCAGGAAGCGCATTTCTTATATATTTCAATATTCAACCATTTTTTAAATGCATCCAGAAATGAATTACAGTACAAAAATGGATATTTAGCTTTAAATACTTTGTTGTTGTTTTTTTCCAGATTTACATAATTTTAGCTATATTAAAATATAATCATATTTAAATTTACAAATTTTCCCTGCATAGTATCACAGTTTGAGAACCACTGGAATGTGTCATTTCTCATGTGCCCTTGGACTTTACTTAAATGCCTTATTTTATGATTTAGTAGTGTTAATACTCATGCAGTCTATAGCTTTTTAGCATAACGTAATATATTTTTTCCTCTCCTCAATTGACTAATATCTTTACATGCTTATTCACTGTCCTTTTCCAGGAGACATACCTAATGAAACACATGTCTAAGCACACAGTGGTGGAGCATCTGGTCAGTCAACAGTCGCCACCGAGAGCCGAATCTCCCAGCGTTCCTGTCCGCATTTCCCTCATCTGAGCGCTCAATCTTCCCCCATTGCCACATAAGCAAGCAAAAATCGCCTGTTCGGTGGTTTGACTTTATTTTTAGTGTGTTTGTTAGTTTGTTTTACTTTTTGAGAACATTCCAAAAGGTATTAGACTGTGTGTGGATAGAGGCTCAAACACGGCAGTGATTTAGTGTTCTATCACACACACATTCGTCTTTTCCAGCTCAATGTTGAGTTGAGAGGGAAAAATCGGGAAATCCAAAGATGGTTTCACAGCACTTTCAGGCCACACAGTTTTGGCTTTAAACGTTTCCGGTCTGTTATGACAATAAAAGGCATTGCTCTTGGCAGCTAAACGTTCGGGACTGTAGGTATTATGCATTATAAAATCAGAAAGACATACGTTGTATGTTTTAAGCTTGGACCAAGTCCAGTACCTCCTCTCATATTTTTCTATGCTGTCTTGGGGGAGAAGAAAAAATCCCCTTCTTCTGGGCAACTCAAAGTTGGTTTAGAGACTTGTGTTTTGATAATGTCAATCATAAAATGTTTTCATTCACATTAACATGTTTCCTAGCTTACAGGGAAATTGTACTGAAATAGCTTTAGTGTTAAAGTGAACTGTTCAAGAGGACTGTTATAGATCTGACTTAATGGACAAATCAGCACATTTAAATGTTTTGCAAGATTAATTCCTTGGAGATCATACTAGGGCTGCACGATTCTGGCTAAAATGAGAATCACAATTTTTTTTTTGGCTTAAAATGAAGATCACGATTTTCTCATGATTCTGTAGATGTAAAATAAAGGTTAAAATGAGTAGACTAATATTATTGTTATTCTCAAACATATGGTAAAACAACAGTATTAATATTAGGCCTATGTGTGGGTCTACTGCTCAATTTTGTATAGACTTTAAATAGTGGACTTGAATAGACTTTAAATTTGTCCTGGTAGTTAATGCACAGTAAAGAGATGGCATCAGAATACAATTATTCATAACTCTAAAATTGAATGATTGTGTTTGAGACATGTGCTTGCAATCTGTCATTGACAGCATGATTAGACTATATTTTTACTGGTAAAATGAGACATTTGTCAGCATCAGATTCCCTCTTGCATTATATTCAACATTATATAGACTAGAGTAATTATACTGACACACATTTATTTTTATGCACAACACTTTAGGCCCTATTTTAGCGATCTGGGTGCAAAGTCCAAAGTGCAGGGCACAAAAGCATTAAGGGTGTGTCAGAATCCACTTTTGCTATTTTAAGGATGGAAAAATCCGCTTTGCGCCGCGGCACATTACATAAATTGTAAAAGTAGACTTTAAAAAAATAAACAATATCCTACTTAATAATAATAATAATAATTATTATTATTATTATTATTAGTAGTAGTAGTAGTAGTACTAAGTAGGATTTTTTTTTTTTAACAAATAGCCTACTGTAAATTACAACCATTAACGATTTTTGTTATGTGTTAGCTAAGTGATTTTATATGGAATATTCTCAATAATATTTGTAAAGGAAACATAAATAGGTCCTATATTTGTCATTTACATATATTTCAATTAACATGGAAAAAGAGTGCATGTTTTTACCAAAACTAATATTGGATTTTTTTAAATAAAAAATTTTACTTTATAACTAACGTGGTTCAAACGATGGATCTGCGACAGAGAAACTACAGGTTTTGGGAAACACTCGTCACTACATACATCTTTTTCCAAACGATGTTTCATATAATGATTGTTCAGCCGCGAGTTATGTCGTTGTTTGGGAAACGCACCACTGTGCAACAAACTAAACGTCATTTACAACTTTATTACCTGTTATTCACAGCCTATGCAGATTCTGTTCACTAAAGTAGACATCATTGGTGGACATGAGTGTGTCCTCTCGGTAGTAAACAAACAGTGTGTCACCTCACAAATGATTTTGTGGCCGCGAATACATCATTACATTAGGACAGAAATTACATTTTTGGGTGAATTATACCTTATAAATACAGCATGCAACACTTTTAACACCATTTGGTGTCCACGTTATGCCTAGTTCACACTACAGGATTTTAAGCCTGATTTGAGCCCGATTTAGAAGTTAGCTTGTCGACAGATCGGGCTGTGATCGGGGAAAAATCTGCAGGTTGCACTTCGCTCGGCAGTCTTTATGTGTGAACTACTGAACAACGCATCAAAGAGGCTCGCTGAAGCGTCGCGGACACCTCGCAGACGGAAATCCAATATCTAGCATGCTGAATATTCCAGAGCAGTCGGCCGACTCGACCCCACGTGTGGTCAGATGTAGTGACGAGCTGCAGCCAATGAGAGAGCATATCAGCATAAGCTAAATGGCTGTGTGTTCAGGAGCTGAACAGAAATGTCTGTGATTGGCCAGAATGGGCATTAATGCACTCGCTTCATTCTGTGTTAACACGGACACGAGAGTAGGCGATATTAACAGTGGAACTAGAGTTCTGTAATTATTAGAATGACCATAATGATCATTCTGACTTTTCTCACATCATATTTACATTCAAAACTGCAATTGCGATATTAAAATTAAGCTTTGAATGTCTGTCATCATATTTTATAACAGCATTACCCTAAAAAGATGATCTTTTTGGTAATACAGCCTATAAATATGTAGTTAAGATACTAGAACATGCAATGGTCTGAGCCTCGCTTTTATTTTCACTTTCAAACAGGAGCTATTTCGCGGTACAGAATATGCTGTTTTGAAAGATATATCTGAAGTAAATTTATGTTTTTGCTATCAGGAAGTTTTGTTTATTTTAGCAGGAAGTTGCTAGGTAAAAAATGCATGCACATATAAAGTCACAGCGAAAAGAAGCAGATATGCATACAGTCATTTTGACCAATATGGTAATTAAAGGTAGACATGCTCAGTTCTTAACTGTTTTGTAGTTAGAAAAATAACAATGTTAGAAAGACATATACAGATATTTAGAAAACGTCAGGGTGTTATAGATATGTTAGTTTAATTTCAAAGAGTTATAAAATTACAAAAATTTTAAACTCTCTGTGTATCTCTCCACTTGAACTTTGCAGATGAGCGATTGATCCGCTGATGCATCAGCTGACTGATGATGTTTTTAAATGCTCCATTGAACGCTTGAAACGCTGTCAGTGATGTAATCAGCACACAAGCAGCCAATAGTGTTCAGCTTTTTCTGACGACTCCTCCCTCAAAATTTCATTGGCTGTGGTTTGGTAGCTTGACTGAACTGTTGGAGAACAAGTTGTTGTCAGATCATGTAGTGTGTGACCCTGCTCTTGTGGATCATTTACGTAGTGCCGCGTAGTGTGAACACCACAGCGATTTAAAGACACAAAATCAAGTCATGTAGTGTAAACTGCACAGCGATCTGCCGATGTTTAAAATCCTGTAGTGTGAACTAGGCTTTAGGCATGTGCCGGTGTAAGATTCTGATGATATGATAACCTTGGATAAAAAATATCACGATATCACGGTATTGTGATTACTGCTCTAAAATATTTTCTTTTTAAATGTCTGGGTATAAAACAAATACTTTTTTAGAGATTTATAATATTTTGGAGCAGTAAACATGTCAGGCTAAATAATTAAAATGAATCCTTTTCTGCTGTCTTCATTTATGTCAAAAGCACAGATTTCTTTACAATTTTAAACGGCATCTTTGGATATATTTTCTGCTGGAGATACTGTTTGGAATGGTATTACAAAAAATGTTGTTGGTGGTTTTTAAAACCTTGACTTTTCCAAACCGCAGTGTATCTTAAAAACGGTTCTCGTCCCATGCCTAGTCCTTGTTGCTGAGCAACATATGTAAAACAAAGTGAAGACTTGTGGGACTGCCTTTATTCTTCTCCTGAACTTGAAAATATAATTAGCTGAATCATAGAGATGCTGGATTAAGATCATATGGGGGGGGGGGGGGGGGGTTGGTCGAATCGAGATTGTGATCTTTTTTCGGTTAATTGTGCAGCCCTAGATCATACAGACCAGATTTTCCTGCTAGTGCCAAAAGTGAAATATGAAAAAGGCAAAAGATTGAGGTTTCTAAATAGAAACACTTTGTTTATAATATACACTTTATACAAAAAGTGTAAATGTGCAATGACTCAAACACCTTGTGTTGTTACAGATGTCAGCACGTGTTTGACTTTTAAAATGATCAAGAAATGTCCAGTTTTATATTGCATTAAGATTTTTTTTTTTCTGAAGCACAGATGTGTTATTTTCAAAATGCCCATACTTAAATTAGAGAGTACATGCATCATTGTAGTATTTGATGAGCTCAAATAATTTTATGCATCTACTATAAAATATTTATTTGACATTAATTTCAGGCAGTTTTTATTACTGCATTACCGTAATTAAATCATTGTTTCAGGAGATGTTTGGGAAAATGTTTGAAATGGTCATGAAATCTTTTTAAAAATGTTCTTTTTAAAAGTATTGTTTAAATAAAATATGATTTCGGACACTTTCTTCTGAAATTTCAGCCTTATAACGTTCAGAAATGTGCACAAAATTGGTAAAAACAAAAAGGAAAGAAACAGCTGAATAACAATGTGGAGTTGCCCATGAGATTTGTGTAGCTGTATTGATGTCTAGAATACCTCCTTGGCTTATTATACATGTTTATACTTATTATCATGTTTAAATATTAACGACTAACATGTTAATTTTACACATTTTAAGCCTTAACCATTTTATCACTAGTTGTTTACCATCACATTTATATATTTTATACCATATTGGTGTTTACTTGTGTACTCAGTACTTTTATGTAATTTTATTTCCTAGCATGGACATGCTGTAAATAAACTATACAGTACTTAAGTGTTAACCAGTTTATATAAAATGACTACATGTCTAGTTATTATAAAATATACCTTTTTAATTGTCTTGAATTGTGGTACTCTATAAGATTTGCCTTGGCTGCTACATGCAAAGTCAAGACACGGAGAGGGAAAAGACTTTGTAAAAGTGAGCAAATAAATAAATGCGAAACTTCTGTATTGGTGTGTGTTCAGTGTGTGTTTATGCATAGGTTACCACAACATTAGACATATCTGATGGGTTTCTGCAGGTTTTAGCAAGTTTAATGTACTGATACTGATACAGGGCTCAACGCTAAGGAGTTTTTTTTTTCGAAATGGCTCACGTGGAAAAGATTTTTTTTGCCATATCAAGTAATTATTTGAAATAATTTAATAATTATAAAAATTTTATATTTTTTTTAATTCTGAGCTAAATATTTTAAATTTTGTATCAACAAGCAAGTGTTTACAAAAGATTTAAGAACTACAACACAATATTTCAGTAGATTTAGAACATTTTAAGACCATTATGAATGAAATTTTAGACTGATACAGGGCTA
>CAIGQZ010032270.1:81484-92964 GCA_903798205.1 Danio tinwini | reverse complement strand
TTATGAATGAAATTTTAGACTGATACAGGGCTAAGGAGTTTTTCGAATGGCTCAGTTGGAAAAGATTTTTATTTGCCCTATCAAACTTTTTCCAATATAATTTAATGAATTCAAAAATACAATAATAATAATTTTTTTTTTTTTTTTTAAATCTGAGAAAAATATTTAAAATATTGTGTCAAAGCAAGCAATCGCTAGTTGTATCCATACATGCTTTTTCAACATAAACTTACTTAAAAAAAAAAAAAAAAAAAAAAACTACAATTAAATTAAACTAAACTTAAAATAAAATAAACTAAAATTAAAATAAACTAAATGTGTATGCACGTCTGTTCAGGTCAGCTTTCTCATCAGTAAATACATGGAAAACTCTTAAACAAATATTATTTTTTATTGTTATTGTTTGAAAGGAAAATAATTAAACCATTATGGTAAATAAAGGTAAAATTACATTCTAAAATAAAAATGTAAAAGTTTTATTGAGATGGATTGTTGGTGATTGTTTGGGTGTTAATTGCCAGATTGGGTAACGTTAGCTATACATAAACAAAGGAAAATTATTTACAAAAGATGTAAGAGATTGTGTTTAAGAACTACAACACAATATTTCAGTAAATGTAAGACTTTTTAAGCCCTACAATTGAGTTTTTTTAAGATTTAAGACATTTTAAGACTTTTTAAAACCCCGCGGACACCTTGTTCAGAGAAGCAGTTAACCGACACAAATAATGGGAAATGAAAATGAACTTACCCTCAGTAGGTTTATTTGTTTTTTGCAGATATGTCATTTCATCGCTTGTTAACCAATGGAGCTGTGCTGTGAACGGATGCCGTCAAAATTAAACTCCAAACAGCCCATAAAGTCAGATTGTTGAAGGTTTAAACATCGTATCGTGTAGCTTCTAAACGTTATCATTCCTTTAAACTAGTCGGAGCGCGAACTGCCAATGTCACGTCAACTGCTCCGGTTACGTCAGAATAACTAAAATGCTAATGTATTTGTTTATATATATTTCTGCTTTATTCAGTGGTTTAACGATCAATATAATACATGTGTATACATTTTAATGATATTTGTAAAATAAAATAAAAATTTAAATTTGAAATCGACTCAGATTCTCAACTCCTAGTTTTAGAGTCGGTGGAATCGACTCAAGAATCGACTCCAATTACATTTACTCAAAATAGCGTAAGGATCAAACATATTGCGTTTTATGCTATTGTCAATTGCAGTTTTACATTGTGCAGTTCTCCTCTGGTCAGACAAAACCAGCAGTTTAAATCGGCTGCAGTCAAAAATAAAATAGTTATTAGCCCACACTTTTTGACAGCATATTTTAATCGTCTAATTTAGAAAATTGCATTGCAATCCCTCCTGAAAAATCCAGCTTAAACCAGCCTAAGATAATTGGCTGGCTTTAGCTGGTTGACCAGTCTGGTTTTAGAGGGGTTTTGGCCATTTCCAGGCTGGTTTCCAGCCATTTCCAGCCTGATTTTAGCTGGTCAGGCTGGGAGTTGACCAGCTAAAACCAGTTTGACCAGCCAAAACCAGCTGTGTCCAGCTTAAACCAGGCTGATAAAGTCATTTTTCCAGCCTGACCAGCTAAGACCAGGCTGGAAATGGCTGGAAACCAAAAGTCAGAAAACCGAGTGGTGTCACGTGACTTCACATGCGGTAAGGAAAGTAATTGAAAAAATTGACCTGCTAAAATTTGATCGATTATAGATTATGAATGTCGATTTCGATTACTTTTCGATTGATAGCCCAGCCCTACAACACAGCACTATTTAATGCACTGTGAACAGTGTTCTACTTTAATAGTCATTGGCTGATAATGCATTTCCCTATTTACAGTTTGCAAACAATACTTTTCTAAAAATGATATTATTAAGGAGAAAGTCTGAATGTGTATAAGTAAAACAAACGCTCTGGTTACTAAAGTAACCCGCGTTTCCCGAGGGGGGGAACGGAAATGCTATGTGAAAACTTCCACTATGGGGATTTCGTTCAGAAAGCCAATCATCTAAAAGAGTATGTAAATGGGCCAATGAAATGCCAATGAGTTGGCAGCTTTAGCTTGCGCACCTGATGCTTGTTGCAATTAATCCAGCTATAAGAGCACAGAGGTAGCAAGCCAAAGCATCCTTTTGTAGCTGAAGAGACTTCCACCTCAACAGCCAAGGGGCAATCATTATAGTGAAGGGACATAGCATTTCCGTTCTCCCCCTCGGGGAACGAGGGTTACTTTAGTAACCAGAGCGTTCCCCTTCGGAAGGGAAACTTCAATGCTATGTGGAAACGTCCACTATGGGGAACGTTTTTTGCCGGGTGAAAGAGAGCGTGAGCACACCATCATCACCAGGGGCGCGGTCTTCCAATGTGTTCCCTGGCCCTTACTTATCCCACTTCAACAGAAGATTTTCAGATTTTGATATATTTTTCGTGAGTCGTAAGTGCGTCTAGAATATCTCTAGGAATTGAGGACAACAGTACGTTGGGAAAGCGTGCAGTCCCTGTAGGGAAGACGCTGCGGAGGCCACCTGCTACCCAAGTGGGGAGACTGGGGCAAATAGCATATGAACTAACCCTGAGAAGGGGGAGTACGCATATGAATATAAAATGGTTAGCGGTTAGGGAAGACACGGGTCCGCCTGTAAGGGGGGACTGCACCGTGGCAGTATAAGCATATGAGATCGCCTAGTGGGGATCGCGCATAGCGGGCACCTATACCCAGAACGCGGGCTGACCAGCGGGCAGACCTACAACATAATGGGCCAGCGTCTGACTCCTCCGTTGAGCCAGATGCTGGGGGCTGCGGAGGAATATCTGCAGGGTTCGCCAGAGGGTAACTTACTGACAGAGTGAATAAACGGACGTATCTCCGTGTTTGGGAGAATGGCACAACAAGCGTATTTGAACACCTTCACCGAGTTGTTTCCTCAATCACCAAGGGTTACCTAATACCCTTAAGGAAACCGGCTCCACTCCACACAATATTCTTAAAGATTCCTCGCACCCTGCTCACAGACTGTTTTCGCTCTTACCTTCTGGCAGGCGCTTCAGGCTCCCCCGGACAACATCCAGTAGACAGCATTTTCCCCAGAGCTGTCTCCCTTTTGAACTCTGCCCCCCACTGAGTCTTTTGACTTATACCTGTATACTGCACTTGCAGCTATTGCACTCCTGGTTAGACCTAAACTGCATTTCGTTGCCTTGTACTTGTACATGTGTGATGACAATAAAGTTTAATCTAATCTAATCTAATCTAATGACTTGTGCAGTTGTTGTGGTGTCCCAGTTTTTAGGGGTAAATTTTGAAGTCTATCCACTTCACACTCTTTTTAAAGTGCAAAGGGGAAGAAGTACTGTAATAATGTTCATTATTGTGGGAAGAAGAAAACAGGGTCAGCGATATCAGGTGAGTAATTATTTTTCAATAGTCACACAGTGTGCGTGCGTGCTCTCTCCTCTTCCTCCCGGCTGCTCTTTTTCTCCTTAAGAAGGGTGTCTGTCTGGCCCAATCACTAGAATAAACAGGTGTTATTTATTATTTCTGATTGGCCTGCTGATTAGCTGCCGGGCTCCGAGCATGCTCTCCCCCCCTCATTGGGTGTTCGATCATGCTTACCTCTCCACAGGTACAAAAATAGAATTGGGGGTTTCTGGCGCATCTGTCAATCCTGTAGAGGGCATTTCATTCAGAACAGATTTTGAGCCAAACTTCTTCAAGGTCAGTAAGCTTCAGGATGATGAACTTGTCAGAGAGGAAGACAAGAAATCTTTGTGGATGGCCACTATATTGAAAGATTAACTTGTCCAAGATTAGCCTCAACTGAATTCTGAGATTGATAATAATGAGTTTTTTGACTTTTGAAAGTTTTTTGACTTTCATTCAAAGGTTTACAATGTGAAGAGCACTGCGGATAAATGTTATGAGCTGAGAATAATTCATGAAGAATTATATTCTGAATTCACACAGACTAATTTAACCAGTCAGCAGGTTATGCGAAAGATTTGACTGCATTCAAGTAAAGTGACTGCAAAAGTTACATTCATTTGTATTCTTCAGGAAGAAGAGCCCTGCCTCCTTGAAAAACTGATGTGCACTGATTCATAATGACTTAAGTGCATGGACACCCAGCATGGACTAAATTGTAAGATTATAGTAGATAGGAGGTGACGCGGTGGCACAGTGGGTAGCATGTTCACCTCACAGCAAGAAGGTCGCTGGTTTGAGCCTCGGCTTGGTCAGTTAGCGTTTCTGTGTGGAGTTTGCATGTTCTCTTTGTGTTTGCGTGGGTTTCCTCCAGGTGCTCCGGTTTCCCCCACAGTCCAAAGACATGCGGTATAGGTGAATTGGGTAGGCTAAAATTGACCGTAGTGTATGAGTGTGGATGTTTCCCAGTGATGGGTTGCAGCTGGAAGGGCATCTGCTGCGTAAAACATATGCTGGATAAGTTGGTGGTTCATTCCGCTGTGGCGACCACAGATTAATAAAGGGGCTAAGCCGAAAAGAAAATGAATGAATATTAGATATAAACATCTCCAACAAATCTACTGTTGAATACTAGAGTATAAGATGAATTGAGAAATGAGGTAACTAGAAAAATATTTTAAAGGTGCTGTAAGTTTTTTAACCCTTCTAAAACCTCAAAATCCCATGATATGTTTGCAGATATTTAAGAAACATGATCAGTGAATATATTTATCTGAAAAAAACAATGCTAAAGTCATTAAAAGGGTGTCATGGTGGCGCAGTGGGTGGTACTATTGCTTCACAGCAAGATGGTCGCTTGTTCGAGCCTCAGCTGGGTCAGTTGGCATTTCTGTGTGGAGTTTGCATGTTCTCCCCATGTTGGCGTGGGTTTTCCTCCGGGTGCTGTGGTTTCCCCCACAAGTCCAAAGACATGCGCTATAGGTGAATTGGGTAAAGCCAAATTGTCCGTAGTGTATGAGTGTGTATGGATGTTTCCCAGTGATGGGTTGCAGCTGAAAGGGCATTGGGTGCGTAAAGCAGATGCTGGATAAGTTGGTGGTTCATTCCACTGTGGCAACCCCAGATTAATAAAGGGATTAAGCAAAAAAGAAAATAAATGAAAGTCATTAAAGTAATACATTTTTTGTTATAAAGTTAAAAAATGTGCGTTTCATGTCAGAGCGTCTGTCTTTGTTTCATATGAGGAAAAGGGAAGGTTTTGTTTTGATCTGTAGACACAGACTTTTATTTAGAAATATTTGAGTATACAAAAATAATTTAAGCGATTCGCAATGAAAATAACAATGAAGATGTTTATGTAGGAAGAGTGGATTGGTCTTCACCCTCGATAACACGACTCTCAGCACTGACTTCCTGAAATAAATCCAGAGAACACAGATAACATTAGATAACATACAAAATTGTTGCCAACAGCCATATCACCCTGCAGCCCAGGACTGGTTACTCACTGAAGCTAAGCAGGGCTGAGCCTGGTCAGTACCTGGATGGGAGACCACATGGGAAAACTAGGTTGCTGTCGGAAGTGGTGTTAGTGAGGCCAGCAGGGGGCGCTCAACCTGTGGTCTGTGTGAGTCCTAATGCCCCAGTGAAAGTGAAGGGGACACTACACTGTCAGTGGGCGCCGTCTTTCAGAATCAGTTTTATTGCCAAGTGTGCTTCACACACACAAGGAATTTGTTTTGGCAACAAAAGCTTTCAGTGTACACAAGGTGACGAGTGACAACACAAAATTAAAAACAAGAAAGAAAAGGCAATAAACATTAAACAGAGATGCAGTTAGTCAAAAAGATTTGGATGATGAGTTGTATGTACAGATATGCTGTAAATATACAGGTTATAAGGTGCTGTGTACAAGTGCGTATGAGAAAGTATTGCTGGTTTATTGCACAGTAGGGGAATATTTAACTGTTCATGAGGTAGATGGCCTGAGGAAAGAAACTTTTCCTGTGTCTGGCTGTTTTTGTGCTTGGTGCTCTGTAGCTCCGACCAGACGGTAACAGTTCGAACAGGTAGTGTGCTGGGTGTGAGGCATCCAGAGTGATTTTACGAGCCCTTTTACTCACTCTGGAAGAGTACAGTTCTTGAAGTGTAGAAAGAGTAGTGCCAGTGATTCGTTCAGCAGTCCGGACTATTCGCTGTAGTCTACGGAGGTCGGTTTTGGCAGCTGAGCTGAACCAGATGGTGATTGAAGTGCAGAGGATGGATTGGATGACAGCTGAGTAGAACTGTACGAGCAGCTCCTGTGGCAGGTTGAACTTCCTCAGCTGACGAAGGAAGTACAGTCTCTGCTGGGCTTTCTTTACAATGGAGTCAATGTGAATGTCCCACTTCAGATCCTGAGAGATGGTGGTGCCCAGGAACCTGAATGACTCTACTGCAGCCACAGTGCTGTTCATGATGGTGAGTGGGGGGAGTGTAGGTGGGTTTCTCCTAAAGTCCACTATCATCTCCACTGTTTTGACCGTGTTCAGCTCCAGGTTGTTGTATCTGCACCATAAAGCCAGCCACTCCACCTCCTGTCTGTATGCAGACTCGTCACCGTTCCGGATGAGGCCGATAACAGTAGTGTCATCCGCAAACTTTAAGATGACACTACTGTTATCTGCCTCATCCGGAATGGTGACGAGTCTGCATCACGTTTCGGATGAGACGTTAAACTGAGGTCCTGACTCTCTGTGGTCATAAAAAATCCGATGGCACTTCTCGTAAAGAGTAGGGGTGTAACCCCGGTGTCCTGGCTTAATTCCCTCTCGGCCCTTACGATCATGGCCTCCCAATCATCCCCATCCACCAAATTGGCTCTATCACTGTCTCTTCACTCCACCAATAGCTGGTGTGTGGTGAGCGCACTGGCGCCGTTGTCCTGTGGCTGCCATCGCATCATCCAAGTGGATGCTGCACACTGGTGGTGGTGTTGAGAGACTCCCCTCATGATTGTGAAGCGATTTGGGTGTATGGCCATGCACAATAAATGCGCTATATAAATACACATTACATTGCAAATATACATTTAAATGAATGTACTTACATCATCACAGTCAGTCTCAGCCAGTGTTGTCAGGCATTCGATGTGCTCAGTCATCTGTGCTGTTGTCTGTTGTAGTCGACTGTTTTCTTCAAGCAAATTAATCCTGAGGAAGTTAAACAAGAAACATGGTTTTGATGGATTGTGAAGAATTCTGTCCAGAAGTTTGAGATTTATTATCGAAAGTTTGTTTTCTTTAAAGGTGCTGTATGTAAGTTTTTGACTTCTAAAGCATAAAAATACCATATGTTTGTAGATATTTAAGAAACATGCAAAGTGAACATTCTTGTTTATCTGTGTGTTACGTGCCGGAACGGCTGTCTTTGATTTGGTTCTTTTAACTAGCTCAATGCCAGTTTAGCCAATCATATTTCAGCACCCCGGGTTGCCTTGGTGAAAAACAGCATATTTGATTCATTCAGTCAGGAAGGCTCTCAAAGCATGCATCCGTGAGTGAAATCAAACCTCCGGTGGACAGTAGCAGACTCCAAAATGAGACGCAGATTCAGGGTTCCGCATGAGATGGTTATTAATTAGCAAATAATATAAATAATAAGAGCGTAAACATTAGGTGAGCAGGTTACATTGTAACCGCGTGTCCTAACAACACCCAACAGAAATTTAAATACAGCCATTCAGAAGCACAGAAGATGCACTCACTCACGAAATGGTGAGGTTTATCATCTAATTATTACATATTAAACCTTTTTCAAACAGTTTATTGTATTTTCCAGATCTGAGGTGAACTATCTGCTGCTGCTTTCAGTAGTATAGCAATAAATCTCATGTAAAATGGCATTCACACTCACATTATTAGCATTTAACACTTAATAAAGCATATGAGGTGTACCTGAGGTGATCAATGTCAGTTTTCTGTTGTTCAGCTGTGAGAAATAAAAGCCGTTTCTAAAATATCAATTCCAGGTGTTGGTTAGGACAACTCCTCTTAGAAGGAATACTTTCATATTATCACGTGCCATTGCTTTTATTTATAACTTGATTTAAATCAGCCTTTAGGCTCAATAGTCAGACTTGTTACTGTTGGTCCGCAATCTGGCAACCTGCCCTTGCGTTTGTTTTGATCCAAGAATGCAATACCTAGTTCAGCCACAGGATGTCAAACTTACATACTGCACTTAAAACGTGCATACTTTTTTCTCTTGTGAAAACATTATTTTCTTTTTTTTTAGAAGCTTTTTGTGACTTTATATCTTACAGTGCTGAGGAAAAAAGTCAAAATTCTGAAATACAGTGTGTCTCAATGATATGGAAACCAGTTTCCACCATGTAATAAAATAAACCATGCCTTAAGTCCTAATTTTAAGTTACTAGGTCTTAGTCAAAACTAAAACTTGGCAAAATGTAATTTGAAGTTGTAAAGTCTGAAGAAAAAAATAAACAAATTCTGAGATTAAAAAAGTCACAAAATGCAGAATTACAAGTTTTTTTCAATCTGAGATAGTCGCAATAACAAGGTGGCTCAGTGGATAGCACTGTCTCCTCACAGCAAGACGGTTACTGGTAAGAGTCCCAGCTGGGTCAGTTGGCATTGCTGTGTAGAGTTTGCATGTTCTCTCCGTGTTGGCGTTGGTTTCCTCAGAGTGCTTCAGTTTACCCCACAGTCCAAAGACATGCACTATAGGTGAATCGAATAAACTACATTGCCCGTAGTGTATGAGTGTAAATGAGTGTGTATGGTTGTTTCCCAGTACTAAGTTGCAGCTGAAAGGGCATTCACTGTCTAAAACATATGCAGAAATAGTTGGTGGTTCATTCCGCTGTGGTGACCCCTGATGAATAGAGGGACTAAGCTGAAGGAAAATAAATAAATGAATGAATGAAGTCGCTATCTTTTTCCTCTCTCATCAAAACTCTTTTTCTTAAACACTTTTTTCTTCGCTCAAACCACTTCTATTCTATTTTAAACATAATATTCTACTCTATTCTATTAAAAAAAAGATAGAACATTTTGAAAAATATAGAAAGATTTTGAATGGAGGCAAAAGCATTGGAGGCAGGCCCGGATTAAGAATTCAGAGGCCCCTGGGCACAATGTCTTGTACGACCCCCTACAAGGCCGCAACCCTATAGTTGAATTAAAAAATAAGATTAATACAATATTTTTAAAATAAAGTTAATCTATAATATTTTGCCCACATTTTTTAAATAAATGACATAGTACTCATATTTATAGTCAACAAAGATTTACCTGATTTTAAAAGCATTTAAAGCACACTTTGATAAAAAAATACTAATATAACTAGTGAAAATTAATGGTTTTTAATATACTTGTTCAAGTTCACTGAAGCAGTACTAAAAGTTTATATTTAAGGGTATTTTTTATGTATAACTTCTACAAACTTATAATGCATATGATTTGGATATAACACCTCTCCAGTCCAGTTGTATGAATCTGAGTCTTCCATAATACACACACTGATTAATGATTCCTACTGTCTCCCTCGTGATGAAGAAGAGTAGGCAAAAAGCACTTGATTATAAAGCTGAAAGTATCCGAAATCACACATACTGTACCAGTTCTCTCCTGTCTCTCTCCTCTTCAGGGGCTTTTTCTGTCTCTCTCTCTCTCTGTCTCTCTCTCTCTCCATGAGGTCGGAGAATATGGGTGAAGCAGGGCGACTAACATTGTAAATACAGATTAATTATATTAAGATGTCGCTAACATTTAACACCAGGTGGAAAATAACTGTTTATAGAATATTTATTATTATTATTATTATTTTTCCTATTAAATGAGACTCATTTTATATACTTTATGAAATTTTTTAAACAAAAACATTTCCTTTCTATTGAAAATAAATGTATTTACAATCTGATATGTAATGGGGAAAAAAAGAAGAACATGTTCATCAGACGCTGGATTCGAACTGGGTTCATGATCGGTCGCCTCAAAACATGTTACCATGCTCGTTACGAGCTATGCCACTCCCACCTGCTGTCTACTGTGCTCTAGTTATGTTGTCTCTGCCGATCAAACAGCGCTGGCGGGAAGCACTCAACTAGCTTATTCCAACGAGGTGCGCTATTTGCACTTAGCCTAAATAGACACTCCAAAATCAGCATTTTTTCCCCCCTCGCAGAGGCCCCATGCACCCATAATGCCCATTGGTTAATCCGGCCCTGATTGGAGGGAAAGACTTTTTTTTTTTTCTTGATCATTTTTCACAGTGCTGTTGAGGTCATTCATTGCACTGGTTTGACATGATAAAATACTGTAAAAACAGTAATGTATGTTTTTAATTATGTAAAAATGACTAGGCCTGTCACGATATCTATTTATTGTTGTACGATATATTGCGAGAATTGATATTACAGTCCTTTTTATACTACTCATTTTATAATGCCAGAATGACAATATAACATCATCACAATGCAGTACACTCTTCTAAAGAACACATCATATTTTATTTGTAAGAATATTGATTTTAATTGCAGTCAATTTAACTTTAACAATCAGGCACTGAAATCAGAATGAGAAAACGCATATCCTAAATCAATGTTAACAAAACAGTGCAAGGTAAAAAGTAACAGAGGCTGCGATATCTGCTACCAGATCTATTTTCAGTTGTCAGACACCCACATGAAAATATACTATAGTAATTTATAGTAAATACTGTAGTGTTTTTTTAACCATACTGACACTGACACCTCCAATAGAGATAGAGAAGTTCAGCTAAAGTGTTGCTAGAATTGTTTTTTATGTTTGGGTGATCTATATTGCAAAATGATTGAGGTCATATCGATGTGTTGTGCCAAAAGTTCCTATATTGTTCGTGACAGGCCTAAAAAAATACAATTCCAAATAACTTTATTTCTTATTAAGTCCACGTGAAACGGAAGTTGCTGAGACTTTTATTTCAGCATGCTAATGTACTTCCAACCGAAACTGAATATTGAGTAGGGGGCGGGGCTTTGTTTTTGCACCATTCCCTCACAGCAAATTAATGTAAAAGGGGCGTGGTTAAGAATATTGCATCTGAAATGTCAAACTGACATCCTCAGAGAAGAACTGTCCCTCCAAACGTAGATTGAAGATTACCAAAACAACAATGTATTTAAGGTGGATTGACTTGCACAGATTAATTGTTCACCTAAAGAACAACAATTGTGCCCTAGCGAAATAAACAATGCACATTTGATTTCACACCAACTTTAACTGTATTTCAAAATGTCATCTATTTCTATAATTCGAGTAACTAGCACATCTCCAATAAACAGTACCTCCTCTGCATGGTGGAGACGGTGTGTGCAGTGTTTTTCTGAGTGTCTTCAGAGTCGTGCAGCTGTAGAAGCAGATCTGTGTTGTTCTGAAGCAGACTCTGGTTTTCAGACATGACTGTCTTCATCATGTGTGACGTCTGATGAGACACAGACAGCAGCATTTAATTATTACACACACACACACACACACACACACACACACACACACACACACA
>CAIGQZ010032270.1:50842-70776 GCA_903798205.1 Danio tinwini | reverse complement strand
ATAGATTTTTTTAGGAACATATAACTAGTGGGAACAAAACAAACAAAAAATAATAATACATATATACATAAATATATACGTATATACGCAAATATATCCATTCATAATATTGACCTTAAAATGGTTTTAAAATAATTAAAAATTGCTTTTATTCTAGCCAAAATAAAGCAAATAAGACTTTCTATAGAAGAAAAAAATATTATAGGAAACACTGTGAAAAAAATCTTTGTTCTGTTAAACATCATTTGGGAAATGTTTGAAAAAAAAATTCACAGGAGGGCGAATAATTCAGCTGTATTCGACTTCAACTGTAGCTGATTCTGGAAAATGATCTGGAACTGTCAGTCAGTTAGTTTACATGTACATCAATACTCTGATTAAGAGTCGACCAGGTAAACAGATATTTTTCATGACCTTAATCTGACTAAAGTCATAATTGTAGTAAAAACAAATCAAATTAAGAGACGTGGATAACTCTAATATTAATGATTGTTATTATTAATATTATATTAATAATGGTAATAGTAATAAAATAAATAATGACTGGAGTTATATATATATATATATATATATATATATATAAATATATATATATATATAATACTTAGTTTTTATAGATTTTTTTAGGAACACATAACCAGTAGGAACAAAACAAACAAAAAAATAATAATACACATATATACATACATATATACGCAAATACATCCATTCCACATATGTATATCTATATACATGTATAAACATGTATAAAAATATTAAATTAACCTCATTAAAATAAATAAATGAAATAAGTAAAAAAATATATATAATAAAACGTTGCCAAATATATTCTCACAATGATGCATAATCTCTAGAATTATGTAAATGTTAATTTATGGATAATTATATTTTCGTTGTGGAGAAAGCCAGCCATTTACTCCATTTCTTATCAAAGATCTTTAGTTGTAATCGAAGTGCATGTGTCATTTTTTCCATTTCCTCTACTACTGCTATAATTTTATACCATTCATCTTTAGTTGGTGGGTCTTCTTTTGCCATTTCTGAGTTATAGTTTTTTTTACTTGTTGCCAAAATATCTTTAATAGATATCTATCCTCCTTTTCAAGTTTAATAGGAATATCTCCTTGATAAAGTACTTCGAATGATCTAGGAATATGAAGATAAAAAATATCATTGATGGCGGAGTGCATGGTTTCCCAAAAACTGTTAATTCTTGAGCACTGCCAGAATACATGCACATGATGTGCCTCTTTTACCCCACAGTTCCTCCTACAAGGATGAGTTGTCCCTGATTGTAATGATTACATTTTTGGTGTAATAAAAAAATCCAATTAAGTTTTTCCAACAAAATTCACGGCACATTCTTGAGCTTGTTGATGTGTGTGGGACAGCACATATTTTAACCCATTGGTCTTGATTCAAAATAACGCCTACTTCCTTTTCCCATTTTAATCTTAGTCTGTTGAGAAATAGTCTTAGTCATATTTTTCTTGTATGTCTGAATGAAAATCTGAACAAACTGATTGTTCCAATCCTCATCCTGTATCTGAAGTAATAATTTCATTTAAAACTACATACAATAAGAAAGCAGTTATTTACAATTAATTCATATTTACCAATTTAACATTTGTTTTTTTACATTTAATAAATGGCAAATACAGAATAATTTTCTTGCATAGCAAAAAACATAAAAAAAACCTGACACCAAACTTTTGACCTTCAGTGTGAAATGATTTTTCTGATTAAAACCTGATTACAAATATTTGTTGTCTTGACTTTTTATCACTGCATCTTTTACAGTGCATCTGTTTCCTCACCTCCACCTGAAGGCTGCCGACGCTGCTCCTGTAATCGTCCGTCTGTTTCTCGCAGAGCGCCTGGAAGTTTCTGACCAGCTGTTCTGCCTCTGTCCTCTTCTTCCTCTGCTCTTCACACTCGTTCACAGCTCTCCTCCGCAGCTCCATCTCCATCTCAAAGTCCATCCGCAGCTTCAGCGTGACCTGCGTCAGATCCTGCAGACGCTCCTGCATCTCATCAACGCACCTGTAAGAACACAATAATCACATACACAGTTATAGTCAGAATTATTAGCTCCCTGTATATTTGCTTCCCCAATTTCTGTTTCTGAGAAGATTTTTTAACACATTTCTAAACATAATAGTTTTAATAACTCATTACTAATAACTGATTTATTTTATCTTTGCCATGATGACAGCACATAATATTTGACTAGGCATTTTATAACATACTAGTATTCAACTTAATGTGACATTTAAAGGCTTAACTAGGTTCATTAGGCAAGTTAGGGTAATTAGGCAAGTCATTGTTTAACGATAGTTTGTTCTGTAGACAATTGAAAAATATGTATTGCTAAAGAGGGCTAATAATATTGACCTTAAAATGGTTTTAAAATAATTAAAAACTGCTTTTATTCAAGCCAAAATAAAACAAATAAGACCTTCTACAGAAGAAAAAATATTATAAGAAATACTGTGAAAAATTCCTTGATCTGTTTAACATTATTTTGGAAATATTTAGAAAAGAAAAAATACACAGGAGGGCGAATAATACTGTATTCCACTTCAACTGTAGCTGATTCTGGAAAATGATCTGGAACTGTCAGGCGGTACGTTTACATGTACACCAATACTCTGATTAAAGGTGCAGTATGTAAATTTGACACCCAGTGGTTGAACTAGGTATTGCACTTCTGGATCAAAATAAACGCAAACGCGGGTTGCCAGATTGAGTACAGGAGCGAGTGATTTACACTGTGTTCTAAATAAAAACAACGATACGCCATAGAGGGAATATTTTCCATATTAAAAGGAGTTTGGGTTGTAACCAACACCTCGAATTGATATATTAGAAACGACAGTGATCACCTCAGGTAAGCCTTATGTGTTTTATTCAGTGCTAAATGCTAACAATGTGAGTTTGAATAGATTATAAACCTTACCGTTTCATGAGTGCATATTCTGTGCTTCTGAAAGACTGTATTTAAGTCGCGTTTCGTCTGATGCAAACAGCCAAATTGCTCATTACTGCATATCTCGTCACAAAGCGTGTTGTTAGGACACGCGGTTACAATGTAACCTGCTCACCTAATGTTTACGTTCATAATATTTATATAATTTGCTAATTAATATCCTCATGTGGAACTGAATCTGTCTCATTTTGACGTCTGATACTGTCTATTTCGCTCACGGATGCATGCTTTCAGAGCCTTTCTGAATG
This sequence comes from Danio tinwini, assembly GCA_903798205.1. Taxonomy (NCBI): domain Eukaryota; kingdom Metazoa; phylum Chordata; class Actinopteri; order Cypriniformes; family Danionidae; genus Danio; species Danio tinwini. The sequence goes on along the minus strand of CAIGQZ010032270.1, from coordinate 67,539 downwards.
AATGAATGAAATACGCTGTTTTTCAACAAGGCAACCCATGGTGCTGAAATATAATTGGCTAAACTGGCATTGTGCAGTTTAAATTTACCTAAACAAAGACAGCGTTCCGGCACGGAAAAAACATTTTCAAAGCAGAATATCTGACTTCAGCATTGTTTTTTAGTTAAACAAGTATGTTCACTTGGGATGTTTCTTAAATATCTGCACACATATTATGGTATTTTTATGCTTTAGAAGAGTCAAAAACTTACATACAGCACCTTTAAGAGTCAACCATGTAAACAGATATTTTTCATGACCTTAATCTGACTAAAGTCATAATTGTAGTATTAACAAATCAAATTAAGAGACGTGGAGTATTCCTATTTTAGTGGCATTATTGAAGTGAGAGCTCAAGTGCACGAACAGTGAACCCCTGGAGACTCATCACATACTCCATCCCTGAATACAGTTTTACAAAGGCTGTCCGGGAAATGGAGAACTTTTCTTTCCATTCGAATTATCAAATTTCATTAAAACAACTGTCTCCTGTCAGTCTTTACTTCATACTCGCATTCAGTAGCTCAGAGTTTGTTGTGGGGGCATGAATGAAATGTTCCTGAATGAAAGTGAACCTGTTGAACTACAGTCGAAAAATGAAAAATGAAACAGCCGAAGTTTCTCGTGTTCATGAGTGAGGGAAGGATGAAACGTGAAATTGACAGGTGGACTGGTGCAGCGGCAACAGTAATGCGGTTGATGTTTCGCTCTGTTGTGGTAAAGAAGGAGCTGAGCCGAAAGGCAAAGCTTTCGATTTACCGGTCAATCTACGTTCCTACTCTCACCTATGGTCATGAGCTTTGGGTCATGACCAAAAGGACAAGATCTCAGATACAAGCAGCCGAAATGAGTTTCCTTCGCAGGGTGGCAGGGCGCACCCTTATAGATCCTGTACGGGGGAGGAGCTCTGTCACCCGGGAGGAGCTCGTAGTAGAGCCGCTGCTCCTCCACATCGAGAGAAGTCAACTGAGGTGGCTCGGGCATCTGTTTTGGATGCCTCCTGGACGTCTACCTAGGTATTTGCTCCAGGCATGTCCCACCGGGAGGAGACCTCGGGAAAGACCCAGGACACGCTGGAGGAAGTGACTGGGGAGAGGGAAGTTTGGGGTTCTCTCCTAAGACTGCTGCTCATGCGACTCGGCCTCGGATAAGCGGACGAAAATGAGATGAGACAACCAAAGTTACATGACACTCTGAAGGTAATATTGGACAGCATGGTGACGTAATGAAGGTAATCAATCTATGTGCTATAACATGTAAAACAGAAACATTCTAAAATCAACACATGTGAACAACATAATCATATTATTGTCTTATTCAGATTAAGGCATATAATTAGATGTAAACATAGTCATTGTTATAAATCTTTGAGCAAAGATTGATTATTATTTATAGATCATTCATTCATTCATTTTCCTTCGGATTATCCAGTCAAACTCCGCAGACCCGGTGGCAGGTCCAGTGACGTCTTCGACTTCCCCTTTAATTTTTAAAGGCCACGGGTTGCGCAATACCCCGGAAGTGGCTCTGTTTGAGAGTGTAGAAGCTATATTTTATGCATATATGCATCACTTCGGTTTTTATTTTACTGTACAAAAGTTATTTACACGTAAATACACAGTATACCGGATACCCGAGCTGGGTATTGAACATTGGTTTATTTTCATATCTTATAGTCATTGACAAATTTTAATATAATGTTATTATGCCTAAAATGTTCCTCATGTTCCTATAGTTATTATCATCTAAAACAAAGCAAGAGCAAATATGTACTATTAAATATGAATGCGCAAAAAGTTATTTTCCCAGTATTCTGATGAAATGCAACAGTTTTGTCAGAATTCATGATAGAGATAAAATTCTTTTTCCTAGTGTTTGCTGCCCTCTCCTGGTTTCAAGCAGAACTGTCTGGAGTAGTCTAAGTCTCTAAACAGGTAAACTACACCCTTTCAAAAAAGCATTTTAGAAAAAAAAATTAAAAAGCGCCCAATGTTGAAGTGGTTTATAATAAAACAGAAAAAATATCAAAATATTATTTATTACTTTCAGCAGTTTCTTATGTAAATTCAAAGGGTTTTCTATTCAATTACACTGGAATTTTTAATTTATAGCAATGCACTTGGATATGGAAGGCTTTCAAAATTTAGTAGGCGGAAAATACATAAAAAAAATGGTATAGCACCTCTCATCAGTTGGAATACAATAACTTTTGCATAGATTATGGTAGAGACATTTTTTTCCTCTGATTACAGACATGTGCAGAAACCACCAAAATCATTTACAGCAACATAGACCACACAGAACCTAAAAGGTACACTTTCAAATTTGAGTTTATAAAAAAAATACAAAAAACGCCTCTTTTTTAGGTGTTTATTATAACACAGACAACATCTACAGTTATTTAAAATACTTTCAATAGTGTTTTATAAAAATTCAAAGGGTTTTCTTTAAAATGATACCAAATTTTTGCATTTACACCTCTGCATGTGGATTTGGGAAGCTTTTCAATTTGGGTAGGCAAAATCCAGGCGGAAATCCCAAAATAGCACTAGACTTTAAAAGGTTATTTATCAGGGGTTGCCACAGCGGAATGAACCGACAACTATTCCAGCATATGTTTTATGCAGCGGATGCCCTTCCAGCTGCAACCAAGCACTGGGAAACACCCATACACACTCATACACTACGGCCAATTTAGTTTATTCAATTCCCCTTTAGCGCATGTGTTTGGACTGTGGGGGAAACCGGAGCACCTCTCGAACTAGCGACCTTCTTGCTGTGAGGCGACAGTGCTAACCACTAATCCACTGTGCCGCCTTTATAGATAATTATTCTTATTATTAATAGACCACTATTTTTTTTGCTTGCAAAACTTTAACTATCAGCATCCTCAATTCCCAAAAAATTAATCAGTGTAATTAAATGAAAAGTTGGCGTTAAACATGCTGCTGTTCCAACCTTTTTTATATATATTTACATGATTCAAATTAATTAGTAGGTAAAAACATTGGAAGTTGTTCTTTGTATTGTTTTTGATTAAATCAAACTTAAAGAGAATTAACCTATAACATATTATTGGTTTCAATTTTTCATTAAACAAACCTTTTATGGACTTCCTCATCCTGCATTTTCTTGTCTCTGGATGGAGTGATGGTGCTGTCCGATGTTTCTGCCTGTCAAAAGCATTAATAGTGTTTTACATATTTTAATGGTATGACTCATTCATAATGTAGTAATAATAAATGTTTTATTATTATTAACATAACCTTCAAAAATGATTTAATTGTGTATTTAATAGTTACATTAAGCAGGAGGAATGCAATATTATAATTTAATATATACAGTACATAGTCTTAACAGTCAAAAGTGCTCACTAAGGCTTATTTTATTTGAACAAATACAGTACAAATGTAATAATGTAGTCTAATAATGTAAAACTAATTTTAGATTTTAATTTTAACTTTCAAAACGGGCGACACGGTGGCTCTGTGGGTTTTCTCCGGGTGCTCCGATTTCTCCCATAGTCCAAACACATGCGCTATAGGTGAATGAATAAACTAATTAGCCCGTAGTGAATGAATGTGTGTGTGTGTGTGTGTGTGTGTGTGTGTGTGTGTGTGTGTGTGTTTGTGTGTGTGTGTGTGTGTGTGTGTGTGTGTGTGTGTGTGTGTGTGTGTGTGTGTGTGTGTGTGTGTGTGTGTGTGTGTGTGTGTGTGTGTCTGTATGGGGCTTTCCCAGTGCTGGGTTGCAGCTGGAAGGGCATCCACTGTGTAAAACATATGCTGGATAAGTTGGCGGTTCATTCTGCTGTGGCGAGCCCTGATGAATAAAAGGACTAAGTCGAAGGAAAATGAATGAATGAACTTTCAAAACTATTGGTGACAATGTCTTTACTGTCACTTTTGATCAATTTAATACATCCCTGCTTAATAAAAGTGTCTTTTAATAAAAAAATGTACCTCAATCTTAAAATAACAGTGTAAATTTATACATTTTATATCAATTTTTTATATACATGTCAATATATGTCAAAATATGGATGAAATAATAAATATGCAATTGTCTTCATTGTAATAAAATGTATGATTATTATTATTATTATTATTATTATTATTATTATTATTATTATTATTATTATTTAATAAACACAATCCAATGTATGGTGGGAAAACTACATATTCTTTCTGGTAAAATCATATACAGTGCTTAGCATATAATCAGAAAATGAATATTTTTCCTCATTTCTCAGTGAATATAGGTCATATGTATTGGTGCATTTGAACAAAACTGATTTATGAAAACAGATATATTTATTAAAATAATATTTTAGTCACCAAACATCCTTAGAAATGGGAAGATAACGCAATTAAATTGTTTGTCTGCTTTGCTTTATTTATAGAGCACATTTACAAACAACAGATGTTGACCAAAGTGCTTTACAAAAAGACCAGCATACAAATCTATACATTTATATAAACAAGTTATAAAATTAAAATAAAATTAATTAATAGCAATCAAAAAGCAAGAGACAAAAGGTGATTTATTAAATAAGACTTAAAAGCACCAAGGGAAGAGCATGACCTAATATGTAAAGGCAGACCATTCCACAGACGAGGCCCTGACACCTCTTGATTTTAACTGTGATTTAGGAACAACTAGCTGAAACTGTTGTTCCGACCTAGGGTGCGTTTCCCAAACAACGACGTTACTCGCGGCTGAACTATCATAGTGCGATGCATCGTTTGGCAAAAGAACGATGTAGTGACGAGTGTTTCCCAAAACCCATAGTTTCTCTGTCGCAGATCCATCGCTTAAACCACGTTAGTTATAATGTAAAACGCCCATAATGATGCTCTAAACGGGGTAAAGTAACTTCTTTAGAGAACAACCCCATCATTTCTTTGTGCAATTATATTGTTTTACACAAACACGCATTTAAAATAAAATCCAATATTAGTTTTGGTAAAAACATGCACTCATTTTCCATATTAATTAAAATATATGTAAATGGCAAATATAGGGCCTGTGTTTGCTTTACTAATATTATTGAGAAGTTGAATATTCCATTTTCTATTCTAAAACATAAAATCACTTACAAAAGCTAACATTATTCTAATATCATATAAAAAAATAATAATGAGGCTATTTATTATAAATATATTTACTTTAATAATAATTTTAATGATGATGATGATGATGATTATTATTATTATTTAGGATATTGTTTATTTATAAAAGAAAATTTTTTACAATTTGACACATGCAAACCACAGCAGAAAGTTCTAACCAACAGACCCATGTCATATACAGCAGAGAAACTTAATAAATAACCTACTATAAAATAAAAGAATTAACGTATGCTATGTTTTTTATTTTCACAAGTTTTGGAGACGTAACATAATTTCCTCTTTTAAATATACCTATAGCTTTCACCAGGAGTGTTCAAAATGATTTCAATATTTTCAAAGTGCACTGCGAAGGGAGCACAATTGTAAACATGAAGATCGCTAAAACTGAACTGTAAAAATACTTTGAAAGCAAATTACACCTAAGAGAGATTCATTTAATGCTTTTTTATTTTTAATAACTCCATCTTTGAATGTTATAATGTTCTAATTGAATAGGGAATAGGGGGGATAAGTGGGAATAGAACACAGCCAGGAACTATGCTTCTAACTACAGATCCAGAGGTGTCGTTTCAAGTGCTCAAGTTTGCGACGCAGTTTGCAAATGTTCGATGGAGCGATGGATTTGGGAAACAGCAAATCAACGAACTAACGACGGAACTTGCGACCTTAGTTGGCTAACGATGGTTTTGGGAAACGCACCCCTGATTGGCCTCTCGTGAACTTTGCTGTTTTTTATTTTTATATATATTTAATCATTTTTATATATATTTAATCATTTAGTTACTCATTTTGGCCTAGATCATAAGTTATTTTGTCAGATAAGCTCGAGATTTGACTTCAGCACTGACTAATCTAATGTATATGCACAAATATAATATTGTAAAGCTTCCTATAGAAAATATGAATCTAAATGAGACATTTGTGAGGGGTGTACACATATATGCCAAGCACTGTATGGATTTTATTATTTTCCATGAATATCTTACCATTTGAAGTAAATGCACATGCTCTGCCTGTAGTTTCTTCACAATCTGCCTCAGGTGGCACAACTCGTCCTCCTGTTTCCCGCTTATCTCTTTTGTTTTGCGCAGTTCAGCAACTTCTAATGATACAAAATATACCATAAACAGAAATGTACAGTATTATACAGAACTACTATGTACAAGAAAGAAAAAGCCACAAATATACCACAGCGTTTCAGTTTCTCCACTTCATGTCGAAGGTGCTCAACTTCCAGCTGAGCTTCTTGCAACTCGGGCTCTAATAAGACAAAATATGGTTTTGATGTCAGTATGTTTGCCAGTAGCTAGGTTTAAAAGCATTTTTGATTTTGGCATTATTCTTATGCTTAATGGAAACACCTTTAAAAGATTTTTTTTTTGCAATAACAACAAAGCAATAACATTGTATATAAAAAAGACAAAAAAAAGTGTACAGTAACAAACCATATATCTTTTTTACAATAAGGAAAATATAAATTACATTTAAAATAGTATAACAATAGTTTAGAAAGATGGAGTGGAAGAAAATCCATGAAAAAAAGTGAAAGGGAACATGAAAAGGAAATCAAAATTCAGAAAGTTTTAACTGCTTTCTTATTACTAGATGTTAAAACTGTATTTAAGTTACAATTTCTGTTTAAAAATTATAAAATGGGGTTTACATTTAGTATATTTACATTTATGAATATGAAACTTTCCAACATATAACATGAACTTGATTCAAAGACTTGAATTTTGTTTCTTTTAGCGTAAAACCCCAAAAGAACATACAGTAACTATAACTTAAAGAGAAATCACCACAAATCTTTTGGACATTAAAGCATTCAGAAAACGCTTTTAAAGATGTGCATACATTTTGAAAATGTGCATAAACATCTTTAAAAAAGCATTACTGTTTCCAGATACAGTAAATTGTAACCCAGTCGCAAAGACATCCGTTAATAGGTACCGTAAATATCAACACTGTAACTGTGAAACTCACTCAGTGCAATACTCTACCAGATGCAGTGGCCTGATGCAAATAAAAGCAATTTCAAGAGTTCACACTTAGCTGATGATTGATTACAAACAAGTTTGGCATGCTGTCCCGGGAGAGAGCCCTGAGCTCAAAAGGTCCTTGAGCCCTGGGCTCCCTCCCGTTTGAGGGGCGAGAGGGGAGCTTTGAGCTCAGGTAGATCTCGAGAACTCCAACTCTTACAAAAGGGGGATGACAGAAAATAGTCGCTACGGAGAGATATGCTGATGGATAAAAGTTTGACTAGTGCTAAATTTAGATTGTTCAATTAACTTGTAGTGCATGTTTTTGGAACGTGGGAGGAAACCGGAGAACCCGGGGGAAACCCACGCAAGCATGGGAAGAACATGCTAACTTCATACAGAAACGACAGCCAGTCTGTTAAAGGACTTGAACCGGTGACGTTCTTGCTGTGAGGCCGCAGTGCTAGTCACTGGGCCACCGTGCTGAAAGGAAAAGAGGAGTAGGGGTGGAAGGGGGGTTCTTCAAACGAAGATGACTGTAGTAAGAAACTCTGGCTCTTTATAGTGGGTTAGAAATCGTCTGATTGGTTGGTCATACATGGTTAATGCATGACCAGCCGTGTTCAATCATAATCACGTGATCCTCTCGAAATTAGTTTATAAATAAACTTCACAAAATGTAACCCATGAGCCTAGCATTGAGTAATTAATTAATATGAACTGATATGAAGCTAAATAAAAATGAATAAACCTGCTTTGAATGTATATTCATATTGAAATAAACAGTACAAAACATTTCATATTGAAATAAACAGTACAAAAATATTATTATTGTAAAAGTCTTGTATGCAAGTTTGATCTTTAAAGGACAGCAAGCAAGGTTTTTGAGGGAAAGTGTTTTTTCTTTAGTATTTTTATATATCTTATAATCAGGGCTTTACATTAACACCCGCAAACCCGCCAAATGCGAGTAGATTTCAGCCGTGGCAGGTTAGACAGACAATCTCACTAGTCACTTTGGCTTGGTTGAAGATAAATTTTAAATTATAGTTATCCTAAAGACAGGGTTCGACAATAGAGATGACCCAATATGTGTGCAAATATCATCTTAGAATCGAGAAGCAGCATGACCGACAAAAATAGCGTTTCAAGGAAAGCATGTGAATACCGAATGAGAGGATAATCACTCGCGCTCACAGTTGATGTGATGCCCGCGGCTGTTTTAAAAGGCATGCGGGCTCCCCGTTTCCAAGTGCGAAGCAACCGTGCCTAGAGCAAACGCAACTGCTGCGATCGGTTCTCTTTCAAATAGACTGGACAAAAAGTGATGCTCGTGCACACACAGTCCTGCTGCTTCCAAAAGCTCCGGATGTTTCTAAAATATGTCTTTTTGTAAGGAGCAGCGGTTGCCGGTTTTGTTTTAACTATACTTTTCACAAAACAGATTATGGGCCTAACGTTACCCATGTGCACGTTACCAGCCTTCAATATCACACGGTATGTTTTTCTTTTGCTTACAGTTATTTTTGTTAATATTGTTTACTTATCATTGTTACAATAACATTGCTTTAACAGGAGATTAGCTCCCCATGTATGTGTAGTTAACTACTGACCTGAGAGACCGTTAGCCTTGACAGACTAGGCTACTGTGCAGTTTTAGATCAGGGGTGGGCAAACTCGGTCCTGGAGGGCCGATGTCCTGCACAGTTTAGCTCCAACTCTAATCAAACACACCTGCTTATAGATTTCTAGTGATCTTGAAGACACTGATTAGCATGTTCAGGTGTGTTTGATTAGTGTTGGAGCAAAACTGTGCAGGACACCGGCCCTCCAGGAACGAGTTTGCCCATCCCTGTTTTAGATACATGGCAATAATATTTTTTTTAAGAAAGGTTTTGTTGAATAAAAAGAGCATGTATACAGCTATATTCAGCATGTTTTGACATATTATTTAACATTTGTGGCTACGAAATAATTATTTATTTATTTTTGGTGTGGTCAGAGATACATTTGGTAAATCCTCAGTGTTGAGCTCTGAAAAGTCCTGTGAAATAAAAACTAATTGCAATGTGACACTGTGATACCACAGCCCATTTGCTCATGCACATTGAGCAGGGTCAAACACACAAAATAGTGAAATGAATGAGGAGGCATGTGGACATAACACAATGTCTAAATTAAGTCATTTTAGCATGCCAAAGTTAAATTTATGCATATAAAATATATTTTCCCAACAAAAAAATTGAGGCTAGTGAAAATAGCGAGTGGCTAGTAATGTTGGAAAACAACTAGCCACAGTGGCTGCTGATCAAAACAGTTAATGTCAAGCTTTGCTTATAAATATATAATTATGATATGCTTAAGCTAATTATCTAGGTTAATAACTTTCACTCCACTTTGTTTTTGTTTTTTTGTTTAGTTTTTTTTTTTTTTTGGGGGGGGGGGGGGGGGAATGATTCAAATCAAGGATTTAATTTAATTAGATTGTAAAAAAATGCTGTAAATTGTACAGTATTACTGGCAATTTTGGTTGCTCTTGTGCTGTAAAACTACAGGACAGTTGCAATTGTTAATTTACAGTGTGCTTATAAATTTTGCAAGTATTACTGTAAAAATGTACAAGCTCACTGTAAATTAATAATTACAATTGTGCTGTACAAGACTCCAGCACAATTATAATTGTTAATTTACAGTGCCATAATTGACAGCAATACTGTACATTTTAAAGAACTGTTTTACAGTGTAGCTAGTGTCTTCCATTCTGTGACATCTAGTGATTTACCATAAGCCTTTTGTGTGAGGTGAGCAGATTCAAGCTCATCTGTGAGTCTGCGGATCTCCTTATGAGCCATATCGAGTCGAGCTGAAGCCTCGTCTACATCTCTCTCCAGTTCCTGCAGCGTCCGCTCCTTCAGTTTGTCATCCACACTGTACTGCATTTCAGCTGCCAGCTATAAACACAGCAAGGTGATTTTAGTAAACAGGAAAAAAAAAAAACATTAAATGAAAATCTAAAACTGAAACAACAGAAACAAACTGAAATAAAATAATAATTTGCCAAAATAAATAATTGTTTTATTAAGCCAAACAACAACATCAGTCAGGTGCAATATTATACACAGAAACAGCCTTCTGTATAAACATAAAACGTGTTTGGACTTTTTTCGGTTTCTTTTCCAAAAAATGTAAACTGGGTGGTTAGCACTGTCGCCTCACAGCAAAAAGGTCGCTGGTTCGAGTCCCGGCTGGGTCAGTTGGCATTTCTGTGTGGAGTTTGCATGTTCTTCCCATGTTGGCATGAGTTTCCTCCGGGTGCGCCGGTTTCCCCACAGTCCAAACACATGCGCTATAGGTGAATTGAATAAACTAAATTGTCTGTAGTGTATATGTGTATGGGTGTTTCCCAGTACTGGGTTGCAGCAGGAAGGGCATCTGCTGCGTAAAACATGTGCATGCTGGTATTAATCATTAATCATTCCGCTGTGGCGACCTCTGAAATAGAGACTAAGCTGAAAGAAAATGAATGAATGTAAACTTAATTCATGTTAACACCTTAATTCTTCACAATTTTAATTTGTGTTGCATTTGTATGGTTTTGGGACCAGAGTCTGTTCAAACAATTATTTTATTCAGTAAACTGTTAAAGTATATTTACTAAAATACAACTGAAAGTAAATCCAGCAAATCTGAATAGAAATGTGTTCACAAAATAAAAACTAAACTAAAACTAATGAATGAAATGAACTAAAACTAAACTGAAATTTAAAGCGTGTTTAAAAATAGTATCGGAAAAAAAACTCAGATAATCATATTTAAGCATTCACAGTTTCCATATTTCATTAACCAATGCATGCTTTTTCAGGCACCGAGCGTAAACATGCGTCATGAAATCCTCCACCTGCATGCATGGAAAAAAACATTCGGAAGAATTTCAAGGTTAGTACAGTAAAAGTGATATGCATGTGAATTAAACAAAGTATAGATATTTTCCTAATCCCTCTAAAAACATCTCCTCATGCTTTTTGTTGTGCATTTCAGTGCATGCGTTAGGTTAACTGTGATAAACATACAGGAGTTAATTTCTGTTTACTCTGAGCTGCTTTTCTGAGACCCAGGAGCCGCTTCCAGGGGCTCTGAACGTGTAGTGGCACCACCTTGTGGAAATATGGTGGAAATAGGTTTATACAAAGGAATAGTTCACTCAAAAATTGTAATTAATCCATAATTTACTCACCATAAATGTATACTATTTTCAGTTTTTTTTTCTTCAGACACAGTCAGAGTAGATTTATATTTCCTGGCTCTTCCATGCTGTATAATAGAGTTGGATAGTGGCTTTTATTTTGACGCTTAAAAAAACACAAGTCCATCCTCAAATTAACCCATATGACACTAGGGGGTTAATGCATGTCTTATAAAGCAGACTAATGACTTTTTGTATCAATATTATTTCTAATTTTTAAATTATAAACTTAAATAATTGACTTCTTGGCTGACCACTAAAGTCAGTGATTTGAGCAACCCAGGCTTATTGATACGTACCTCTGCATACATTTCTGGAAAGCACCAAATACGTCCCAGGAGTTAAATATTTTGCAGTTTTTGTTTTCGCGAATCCACCAGAGGCCGCTGTGTACGCTTTTTGAGATCTCAAATTTCTCATGCGAGTGCCATTCCCGTCTGCTCTTCTTGCGTAAATCCTGACTGTCTGACTGACCGACCGATCGACTGACCTACCCTGCTTCTTCCCTAAACCCAACCGATAGTGTTTTCAAAAGCACTATTTGACCTGATCGCCCACTTCTCTAAACCCAACCAACAGCCAGCAGCTAGCTCTCTGCAACTCTCACATAGTCACCCACTGAAGCTAAGCAGGGCTGTGCCCGGTCAGTACCTGGATGGGAGACCACATGGGAAAGTTGGGTTGCTGCCGGAAGTGGGTCCTATGCCCAAGTATATTGACGGGGACTCTATACTGCTCCGTGAGCGCCGTCTTTCGGATGAGACGTTAAACCGAGGTCCTGACTCTCTCTGGTCATTAAAATTCCCTGGATGTCCTTTATGGATGTTTAATCCTAGCCAAATCTGCCCACTGGCCTCTGTCCATCATGGACTCCTAACCCTCCCCATATCATAATTGGCTTCATCACTCTGCCTCCTCTCCACCAATCAGCTGGTGTGTGTCTTGCAGTCTGGCGCAAAATGGCTGCCGTCGCGTCATCCAGGTGAATGCTGCACACTGGTGGTGGATGAGGAGAGACCCCCCCCCCATTGTGTAAAGCGCTTTGAGTGCCCAGAAAAGCACTACATAAATGTAAGGAATTTATTTTTATTTTTTTAAAGAAACCCAGAGAAAGCAAAGCCTTCACGGCGCCTGATTTTTACCAAGTTTTCAGATTTTACCACATTCTCACCCTGTTATTTACTTGTTTATTTAATTTTTTGGCTTCTGTTTTCGTTTTACCTGCTTTCTGGGACTGTTCTTTGGCTGGAATCGAACCCCCGTCATAGAGGTCAACTCCTCTCGGTGTCTCAACTCCGCCGATGTACGTGGCAATGCCATTGGGCAAACTGGTAACAGCGTCATACCGCCCAATAGCATTCGCTTCAAAGACGAAATGCAGCCATATGTAGCTCTGGCTACATAATTCGTGCTCTCCAGAAATGTATACGTGGGTATGTTTTCAAAATGAGTCTGTGTTGGATTTGAGCTTTTATAATAAAATAATTTGAAATATTTTTTGTAAAAAAAAAACACATTGATATGCCTAAGACATGCATTAACCCCCTAGTGTCACATGAGATAGTTTGATAATGAATTTATGAACTTTTGAAAGCTTAAAAAAAAACTAACCAACAACATTATACAGCATGGAACAGCAAGAATAAAAACTACTCCGACTGTGTTCATCTGACACAAGAAATTCATATACACTAAGGATAGTTTGAGGGTGAGGATATTATGTGGTCATATTCATTTTTCAATGAGTGAAATGAACTATCCCTTTAAGCTATTAGGTAACACTTTAGTTTAGGTCACAATTCATGGTATTAACAAACAGTACTAGCTAAATAAACTACTAATTAGCTGTTTATTAATAGTAAGGTAGAGGTTGGGCTTAATTTTTGGGTAGGATTAGGGATTCAGAATAAGATCATACTTTATAACTACTAATGAACAGATAATGTCTTTATAGGCAGATAATAAGCCAATAGTTAATAGCATCAATTGTGACCTAAACTAAACTGTTACCAGTAAATAATACACTACAAACAATAACATCTTCATTTTCTATAAAGCTGCTTTAAAATACTATCAAATCTAAACGGTAACACTTTAGAATAATGGGCCATTAGTAAATGTATTTACTGACATTAAGTATGATTAATCTTGTAAAGAATTTATTAATCATAGTTCAACATAAACTAATGCATGATTAAAATTCAAAGTTGTGCTTGTTAACATTAGTTAATGCACTGTGAGTTAACATGAACTAACGTTAACTTAAAGGGCACCTATTTTACCCCTTTTTTAAGATGTAATATTAATATTATGGTTCTTCTGTGTGTGCCAGTTTAGGTTCAGTTCAAAACACAATTCAGATTTTTTTTATTATAATGTGTTAAAAAGTGTCATTTTGGCGGCGTGTACACAGTTTGCTGTTTTAGGGGCGTGTTGCTTCACATGAAAATTAGTTTCGACTTCCCGCCCAACTTAACAAGGGGGCGGAGCCAAGAGCTCCCCCGCTGTGTGTATTGCAATAGACAGGCAGACAGAGAGAAGCAACATGAGAGTACCTGCATTCAGCCGTGCAGACCTGCTTGAGGCTATAACTAAGGGTGTCATACACCGGATGCGTCGCTCAGAGCCACGACGCGGCACACCAGACGCGCACATTCGCATGTTATTTAAAATGAAGCTATTCAGATTACGCTCTGTGGCGCGGCAGAAATATGAACAGTGTCCTGAGCAGGGCCAGCGCGTCCATAGAGGCGACCTAGGCGGCAGAATAGTGAGCAAACCCCACAGTCGTCACTTTCATCCGCGACAACGCGAAATGCATGGCGCTGCGCTTTGTTAGTTTGTTATTTCCAATGGAGGGACATCACGTGAGGCAGCGCGCTCGCACTTTCCAGCTGCACCTAGTTAAGATGACAGGAAGCTTCTGTGACCGCAGGAAATGCAAACCGCTGAAGTTTAAGGAAGACACAATAAAAAGTACACACGTATGCAAACCCACCAAAACTCACAAACACTGGCGGTGAGGAGAGCGATAACGTGGTGAATGTTGAGCCCAATGAGCCTTACATATAAAAATAGAGCAAGGGTGTTTCTTTGGTGCAGTCGCTTTGACTCACACGCAGAAAATGGCGGACGTGAAACAACATACTGAGCATATGGTAATGCACACCTGTCAATCAATATTGGTGGGTGGGGGGACCGCACTCCTACGTCAAGTTGCGGTCGATCTCAAAACCGCTTCAATTGGTCCACCGTTTTTATGTTGTTAAATTGAAAAAAAAGGACTGAGTGTGTTTATATCACCCCAATATGACGCTCTATACACTATACCTACACATATGTCTGTCCAAACTGCTTGAAAAGTAGATTTTTCACTATAGGTGCCCTTTAAATTACATTAACAAACCCAAATGAATAATGTAATAAAAATGTACTACTAACAGTTTATTCATGTTAGTAAATACATTAATGGATAGATAGATCAAATTTTACTGCAGATGGAAGGTTTTTATATTCACACATTAAATATACCTTGTCTCCTAGGGATTGAATTTGGATTTTGACTTTGTAATTATATGCGTCCATGTATGCATGTATGTGTAAATATACATTTTTGCTGTGGTTTTCTGTGGGGTTTTTACTCATTGATTAATTGGGGTGATCAGTGTTTGCATGGTGTGACGTGTAGAGTTTGACTATATCTTGAGTTCTCTAGTATTTCCTGTGTGACCTGACGAAGACCATGTAGGTTGAAACGTCCTATTAAAGTAGTCTTGAGAGCTAAAGTGGTAGTGTGTGATTTATTTGTTGGCGTTTTAAATATGTTAATGGACCATTAAGTATGGCACGGTGGCTCAGTTGTTAGCACTGTCGCCTCACAGCAAGAAGGTCGCTGGTTTGAGTCCTGGCTGAGCCAGTTGGCATTTCTGTGTAGAGTTTGCATGTTTTCCCCGTGTTGGCGTAGGTTTCCTCTGGGTGCTCCGGTTTCCCCCACAGTCCAAATACACACGCTAGAGGTGAGTTGGGTAAACAAAATTGGCCATGGTGTATGAGTGTGTGTGTGAATGTGAGAGTGTATGGGTGTTTCCCAGTACTGGGTTGTGGCTGGAAGGACATCTACTGCGTAAAACATATGCTGGACTAGTTGGCGTTTTATTCCGCTGTGGTGACCCCTAATAAGGGACTTATCTGAAGGGACTAAACTGAAAGAAAATAATAAGGGACTAAGCTGAAGAAAAATAATAAAGGACTAAGCTGAAGGAAAATGAATGACCATTATTTTAAAGTGTTATCATTTGGACTGACTTGTTTATGCATGCAGCAGGAAAAAGCTTCTAGACGATTTTGATTGACTTACATGTAGCACATCCTCAACGTGACTCTGTGAGGTTTTCTGCTTAAGAGCTTCATGATCTTGCGCCATCTTCATCTCCTCTTCATTCTCCCGGCTCTGCATTTTCTCCAGCAGCGAGGCTCGGTCTGCTAGGAGGTAAGCGACCTGTTCACTGAGGCTGATGGGAATAATATCAGCCAGACCCTCCTGAAGCAACATCTCTGCAATCTCACTCCTCTGAGTCTCTGCAGAGTGATTCAAAAGAGATACAGTTGAAGTCAGAATTATTAGCCCTCCTGAATTATTAGCACTCCTGTATATTTATTTTCCTCAATTTCTTTTTAACAGAGAGGTTTTTTTCAACACATTTCTAAGCAAAAAATCATTTATTATTTATTTCTGATAACTGATTTCTTTTATCTTGCCATGATGACAGTCAGTGGAAGATTTAGGCAATGGGCAATATGGGCAATCGCCCAGGGTGGCATCTTGCTGGGGGTGGCACGGGGAGACGGTGCAAAAAAACAAAACAAATAAACGTGCCCCAATAAAACCTTTGAGTTACGATTTACTTTATGCAAATATTAATTTAGAGTAATCCCAGAATAAACCAGAATAAACCTCACGCACTGCTCCTGCTGCTCCTGGTATGAATCCCAGTTGTTTACATGCACACCAATAAAATACGCACCACTCATGCGTTGTGAAACCGAAGTAACAGCCTGTTATACAGAGATGTCGGCAGGCAGTGAGTATTGCAAGTCAACAAAACTAAAGCTACATATTAATAAATAGGTTGTTATATACAAATTATATATGAGTTATATAAGTTATATATATATAATATAATGTTGATCTTATTTTGGCTAAGCATGGCTATAAAGCAGAAAGGAGAGATGATGAGTCAGGTAAGACTTAACATTAATTCTCGGTCATAAGTCTGGTTTAAGACAACAGATAATTCTATAATATAT
>CAIGQZ010032270.1:20957-36500 GCA_903798205.1 Danio tinwini | reverse complement strand
GGACGTGCAACAACTTTAATCATAAGGTAAACACAAAACAACAGTCTTCATCCGGAGCTCCTTCACGGGACTCCACACTTATAAACACTTGCTGCATCGGGCGCGCAGCTCTCACCTCCGCCCACACTTGTCAGCACTACCAAGCCGACCAATCACAAAGCTTGCGCTACGCGTACGCGTTACATTTTTTAAAAGGTGTGCGTCAATGCCGCAGACGGTTACGACGAAGTATAAATCGGCCTTAAGTGTGGTTGGGGGAAAACGGAGACATCTGAAAATGGAGGCGTGGCTGCAGACATTCGCTACCTGATTGGGGCTTTTGGATAATTGCGTATCCTTCCCTTATTCGTCAAGCCCCTATCACATGACTATAACGCTACCGGAAGACGGCAGACCAGCCTTCACTGTAAACAACAACATGGACACACACTGAGACGGAGCAGCAGCGTTTTAAAATGAAAACGATCTCTCCAGCGTTTTCAAAACGCTCCGTTTTTGGGGCTCGAAAACTCCGGCATAGTGTGGACGGATGGCGTAACCGTAGCAAAACTTATGCTTTTTCAAACAAAAACGCATTAGTGTAAACAGGGCCTGTGTTTACATGGACATCAGTAATCCAATTATTTGCCAAATTATTAATTTGTCGACTTTAAGTGCAGTTTGGCACTTTCACTTTTTATTCAGGAACATTTCCTGCATGTCCTCCGTGAGAGGAACTGCTGTAGAGTGGAGTGCTTGATACCGTACAGCGTTAAAAAAAATCCTCCGCATTTCTCTGTAACTTAGATGCACTCGGTAGGTAGCGTCAGAAAGCTGCGTGTGTATAGACTATCCTATCACAAAATGCGGTGCAAATTCTACACGACAGTAATAGTTTGATTGTGGCGTTTACATATTTACATTCAGAGAGCAGCATTTTGACTAAGGTCTGTCTTTAAAAACTAAAAGAGCACTGCTGACAAAACTAACTAACTTTGCCATCTGAATGAACAAACAAAGGCCACTGATCTCACACACACTTACAAAGTCTGTAGCGACAGGACAATCAACACAAACTGGAGCCGTGTCTTTTTTAAAAGGAGACAAGCGGCAAATCCGGATTTCATCATTTCCAGATGCAATAAGCTCTCGGGTAAAAAAATGTTCCTTACAAATGCATTTCTGTCACGTGTCGTGTACACTGTAATCCACACGTGAGTCCAGCTGCGCTCTCATAGCGGGAAAATGAAAACAAAACCTTTGTTGCAGCACAATAATAACGCAACACTAAAGACCCATGTCTTCAAATTCTCGTTCCTTCACTTGTTTTGGCAACACAACGTGTCGTCTGAACACTCTAACAGGTAAAACAGTCTTGGAATATCATGCATATTAATGAAGTTGCACTGCATACACAATAGAGCGCCCTGATTGGTTTGAACCAAGTCTTTCTCATGAATTAATGCAGCACACTCAGAGATGTCACGATTTACTCACAGGTACAGACATCCACTCTCAACGCTGGAATACACACAAGTATCTAATCGCCATGACGCAGCTTCAAAATTTTGTTTCAAACCAGAAGAACGAATTTGCTCAAGATAACGCAAAACAGCCCATTTTCACTTTTTAGTGGAATATATGTGTCGTAATAGTGTTTATAGCAGCGTGGGACACATATATGACTGTCAACAGCTCAACAAATGTGTTTTGGTGTTTCGTGACCCTTTAAAGAAAACAGACCTTTAACACGGCAATTGTGTAACTGCATACAGTTCACTGGAAGCGCTTTAACTGGATTACTGAAAAGTAAAAGTCTTTCTGCACATACCCTATTGTGAATTTCTGGTTATACAAGAAATATGATGTTTTAATGTGGGAAATATGTAAAAAAAAAATAATCACGTGTGGCAGCAATGCCTCAATATACATATCTGATCTTCAAATTTTAAAAAAGCCCCATTTTGTTTTTAGTTTAGTGTTGATTTTTAAACATTACAATTTGCGTATCTGTTTTTCCACCATGAAAAAGAAAAGCGCCCTGTTTTTAAATTTAAAGTGGACCTCCTATGCCCCTTTTACAACATGTGAAATAAATCTATGATGTATCTAAAGCAGAGATGCCCAAAGTAGGGCCTGATGGCCAAAGTTGGCCCATTGTAACCTTTCATTTGGCCCACCATCTTATCTGAGAAGAGAGTGAGAGTGATGGAGAGGGTTTTGAGCAAATGCCTTTATCAGAGATCTTAATTTCTAATTTGACGTGACTTTTTTTGTTTGTTTGCTTTATTGCCGAGCTACAAAAAAGCAAACTAAAATGAAATGTTTTAATTAGATGTTGTAAATTAATCTTATTTTATAAAGTGTAATTACTGTCACTGGACTAAGCAGAAGACACCGGTGAGCAAATCAAGACAAAAACTTGTGGAACTCCATTCGATTATAAATGAGATTGTTTATGTTTTTACTGTAATAAGTTCATTATAAAAATGTAAATATATATATATATATATATATATATATATATATATATATATATATTTATATATATGTACTTTATTAGTTAATATTACGCAATGTTCTCTAGTTGTTTTTTTAATATAATTAAATAAATTAGACAATTACCCATGGCAACTATAATTACCTTTGGCCCACAAGCCTTAATCAAGTTTGGTTTTTGGCTCTTCATAAGAAAAAGTTTAGCCACCCCTGCTCTAGAGTATGTATGTGAGGTTCAAAATACCACACAAATAATGTAACGAATAAATCACGACGTTCATGCTTAAATAGTCGCGTGAACATTTTGTTTATGGCCTTCATTCGCGCATCAAATTCACTTCACAATAGATGTGGATTCGTGTCATGTGCAGGGCTTCTGTCTGCCCGACGATGACTCTAGCTTTATTGCTAAATGGCTAACATGGATTTAATTTAGAGAATAGCTGTGTTTATGTGCTTTGGCAAGGCTGAAAAACAGCGTATATTTGATTGGCGCCATGTCTGAGTCCTTTAGATCCTTTAAGAGGTGCACCCAGCTCTGTGAGTCCATCAACTCCTTCAGAAACTGTACCTATGATGGAAGCTTTTAGCGGTGCTTCCGACTGAGTTGAGCCCAGTTTGATGAGCTGTTGTCCGTTGTTGACAAGACGCTTTTCCCTCAGGACACCAACAACAGGCAATACGTCTTAATCACACCCATACAAGGAAAAGCTCCTTTGTTAATACAGCAAATGTTCGCTGAAGTTCAGATTTTCATCAAACTTGCAAAACACTCAACTCGTGCCGCTTCATTCACACTGATGGATGTCTATTCGTGCCTGTGCATTGACTTAACATGTAAATCCCTTACGCTTGATGCTTCATCCGTGTCTGGTGTGAAAGCACCATTATAACTCATTATTACTGCCCATTTTAATCCTAATTGTGCCATTTTGGTGACTTTAAATTCAAATGAGATTGTGCTCTTTCCAAAGGAGGCCAGAGCTACACATGCCTGTGTGTCAGCATAGTAAGAGATCCAAAAAAGACTAATGTCCTATGGTAATGAGGGAGAGATGGTCACTAATGGGCAGGGCTTTCGCCCTCTGATGACATGTACAACGGGAGAGTGTCAATCAAAGTGTTTCTGCAAACTGTTTATATAAAGTGTGATTATAAAAAATTAAATGAATACATTTTTACAATTAGAAGTTGCTTATATTCACCACACAACTGTGTTTAAACCCCTTATAAATGTTCCTTTTGTATAATAGGGCCCCTTTAAAACGTTCATTTTTCATTACTGCTTTCTAAAAGGAAAACCCAAGACCGATCTGTTCATGTCATTTTCAATCTTTCATCCACTACTGATGTGTCACACACGCTTGAGTTATGAATGGACTTTTGTTGAATTCTGTCTGAAGTCTCCATTTCTCTAATAGATGTAAAGTCATGGAGTGTTTGTGGGAAAGTCATGTTTTGTGTCTGGGAAGGCTGGAAAAGCATCTAGCAGTGAGGTGAAGATTCATTTAAAAGTGTGATGCAGTCGAGTATTAATATTACACAGCAGCTGAATCAAAGTTCACAAGGACGTCTTACATTTTTCCCAGGAAAAGATGCAGTCAGCTTATGCAGTCATTTGGTTTTCATAGCAGTGAATCAGAATGTTTTCTAGAGATTCTTGATTTTATGATAGCCAGCATACACTAGCTACTGATTATTTTAGTTATTTTGGTTTTGATTATTTTGCTTTGAGGTTTTATTTTGTATGAAGAAATTTTTAATTTAAATATTTAATAAAGTATTACTTAAATTAATACATTTGAGTATGATTAGATTACATGTTATATGATTAAAGTGTAATTCATGCTTTTTTTAGTATGAACTGAAGTATTTGTCATTTATGGTGTTACAGGTTATTTCTTATTTAAAAAAAACGCTGTACATTTGAACTTTTATTTAACTTATTAGTATTTTCAACTAATCATACATGCACAGTTGAAGTCAAAATTATTCGCCCTTCTGTTAATGTTTTTACTTTCAAATATTTCCTAAATTATGTTTAAAGGTGCTGTATGTAAGTTTTTGACTCTTCTAAAGCATAAAAATACCATAATATGTGTGCAGATATTTAAGAAACATCCTAAGTGAACATACTTGTTTAACTAAAAAACAATGCTGAAGTCAGATATTCTGCTTTAAAATAGGTTTTTCCGTGCCGGAACGCTGTCTTTGTTTAGGTAAATTTAACCTGCACAATGCCAGTTTAGCCAATTATGTTTCAGCACTCCGGGTTGCCTTGTTGGAAAACAGCGTATTTCATTCATTCATTCAGAAAGGCTCTGAAAGCATGCGTCCGTGACCGAAATAGTATCAGACGTCAAAATGAGACGGATTCAGTTTCACATGAGATTATTAATTAGCAAATTATATAAATATTATGAACGTAAACATTAGGTGAGCAGGTTACATTGTAACCGCGTGTCCTAACAACACGCTTTGTAACGTGATACGCGGTGATGAGCAATTTGGCTGTTTGCACCAGACGAAACACGACAGAAATTTAAATACAGCCTTTCAGAAGCACAGAATAAGCACTCAATCACAAAACGGCAAGGTTTAGAATCTGTTTAATACATGTTAACCCTCTTTAACATCAATAAATGTAAAATGGCATTCAAACTCACATTGTTAGCATTTAGCACTGAATAAAACACATAAGGTTTACCTGAGGTGATCACTGTCATAGGTTTCACATGTTCAGCTGTGAGAAATAGAAGTCGTTTCTAATATATCAATTCGAGGTGTTGGTTAGAACCAAAACTCCTTTTAATATGGAGAATATTCCCTCTATCGTGTGTCGTTGCTTTTATTTAGAACACGGTTTAAATCACTCGCTCCTGTACTCAATCTGGCAACCCGCACTTGCGTTAATTTTGATCCAGGAGTGCAATACCTAGTTCAACCACTGGGTGTCAAACTTACATACTGCACCTTTAAATATGTCCTGAGCTAGGAATCTTTCACGGTATTTCCAATAATATTTTTTCTTCTGGAGAAAGTCTTATTTGTTTTATTTCACCAAGAATAAAAGCAGTTTTAATTTTTAAAAGCCATTTTAAGGTCAATATTATTAGCCCCTTTAAGCAACATATTTTTTTTCAATAGTCTACAGAACAAACCATCGTTCTACAATAACTTGCCTATTTACCCTAACCTGCCTAGTTAACCTAATAAGTTAAGCCTTTAAGTGTCACTTTAAGCTGAATACTAGTATCTTGAAAAATATCCTGTAAAAATATTATGTCCTGTCATCATGGCAAAGATAAAAGAAATCAGTTATTAGAAATGAGTTACATGTTTACAAATGTGTTGAAAAAAAACCCTCTGTGAAACAGTAATTGGGAAGGAAAATATACAGGAGGGTTAATTATTCTGACATAATATAAATATATATATATATATATATATGTGTGTGTGTGTGTGTGTGTGTGTGTGTGTGTTATTTATATGTATTCTAATGAATATTTGATGAAAGGTCATGTGACATTGAAGACTAAAAATTCCTATTTAAATCACAGGAATAAATTACATTTTAAATCATTTTATAAGTCACTTTTTTGAAGTATAGTAATATTTTTTTCTATTTTTAAAAACACATTCTAAATCATATTTTTTTTCAATCAAGCCTTTATTGATTGATTATTTTACAGGTCAACGGGAGGTAGCATTTAGAAAAAGGAAGTAAGATACAATTCAGGAAAGAGAGGCGAAAAAAAACTCCCTCTCACCTTGCTCTTGAGTTAGAGCAGTGTGAGATCAGGGAGATAAAAACACCCCAGCAGTCAAGCACATAAAACACATAGACATGACATACATCGCAACAGGGGGTGGGAAAGGGGGTGTGGATATAGTCCGGCAAGGGCAGGCAGCCGTTGATTCCTGCATCCATGAAGGCACTTGTCACAGACCCGCCTACCCTCTCCAGTGGATGCAAGCACACGAAGGCGTGCTTCTATTAGTTATTCAAATACCCTATTACAATTCCAAAGAGAACATGAAGTGATCACTGAACCTAAACATCTGATAAATATGTTCATTTAAATTGGAAAAAAATTGGGGATTTACTTTACGATCTTTCACTGTAAAAAAAAAATGCTGGGATCCACACAAATGATTTGTGTTGGGGCAACAGTGGCTCAGTGGTTAGCATGTCGCTTCACAGCAAGAAGCTCGCTGGTTCGAGTCCCGGCTGGACCAGTTGGCATTTCTGTGTGGAGTTTGCATGTTCTCCCCGTGTTGGTGTGGGTTTCCTCTGGGTGCTCCGGTTTCCCCCCAAAGTCCAAACACATGTGCTATAGGTCAATTGGATAAAATAAATTGGTCGTTGTGTGTGTCTGTGTGAATAAGTGTGTATGGATGTTTCCCAGTACTGGGTTGCAGCTGTAAGGGCATCCGCTGCGTAAAACATATGCTGGAATAGTTGGTGGTTCATTCCGCTGTGGCGACCTGTAAAATAGACTAAGGAAAAAGGAAATTAATGATTTGTGTTGGAGCATCATGAAGGAATTGTTAACTTATTAATTTTTGTACAAATGAATGTGGATTGAACATAAAACAATTAAATTGTCACAAAACTCAAGATTTGTTTCAGCTCATTTTAAACAAGTAGTTTGAACAAACAACACATGTCATTTTTTTGAGCTTTGCTTCTGAAATCTTCAAATGCAGCTTTTGGTGAGCGTAAGAGATTTCTTTCAGAAGCATTTAATAAAATCAAGCAAATCTCAACCTTTTTTTTTTTTGCATGGGATGCACATTCACATCAGATAGGATGAAAGGAGTCATTGAAAGCGGGAGATCTGGATGTTTGCACACATCAGAGGCTTTCAGACTGACAGACTAAATCCCAGATGGTTCCTCATTTCTTCTTTTGTGAGTAAGTGACTCTGAGATGTAAGTTTTGAACTAAAGCTTCTTGTTTCTTCAGCAGGATCCTCTAGAATGGCGTTTCTGTTGATGTCTGTGACGGTTCTGCATCTGATCACTCTGGCCATGCTCTTCATCGCCACCATGGAGAAGGTCAGTAGTAATTCATTTTGACACAAACGTGATTGTGAAGCATATCTTATGAAATGCTAAATGTCCCTGATTTCAATGGTACAAAAATAGCTACGGTAATGGTAAACATGCTGAGGTAAAAATCTGTAACCTGTTTAACAATAAGTTTCCTTAATATATACGGTGATGAATAATGACTTTCTGACAATTCCCTGCACAACACTTAACTTTTTTGCTTTTTTGTTGACGTTACTCTGGTTCTAAAATGTTAAATACTGTTACCTTATATTAATATTGTTAACCCTTATATACTGTTGGGGATGTTTTCATCCACTCTGGGGGGATTTTTGAGTCTTAATTTGGCCACAACTTTTTTTTGTGTGTTTCAGCAAGCAGAATAATTTTTGGTGACAAATCTTATTTTGACACATATTTTTAGAAAATGCTTTGAATTAAAAAAAAGAAAAACTCTGTGCAAATTGACTACTCTTTACTTATGTTAGGGATGAAAACATCCACTAAATTAACTTCTGTAAAAATGCAAACAAGTCAACCTCAGTCCTTTTCAAAACTACTAAATAAAAATGAAAAATTACAGGATTTTAACTCTAATTGGCAAATTCATAAATTATGTCACTGATTTGGTGGGAAAAAAAAACACAAAACGATTATCCTTAATATAAAAGTAATTGTGGACAGTTTTTTTATTTATTTATTTACTGCTGGTGGCTGTTTTTGCCCCATTGAATTCTATAATAAACACATTTTATTGATTACAAAACCATGACACCATATAATCATGCATTTGTGATTGCTGGTTGTTCTCCCTGTTGGGAAGAGGTCAATCTTGTCATTTTACTGTTGATCATTTGAAGGGCCACACAAAATCTGTGGACATTTTTTGCTATTTCTGCAGAGAATTTAGTAAAAAATCTACAGATTTATGCGGAATGATTTTGGAAGTATCAAAACTAAAAACTTAATACATGTCATAAAAAAGAGCTTTTTTACCTTTATTTAATGTTTGCAATGCTGTGGAGGTAATTTACAGTTTTAACCTAAAGAATGAGCAGTCTGTCAGATGAAGAAAAGCCGGAGTCAGAGGTTCAAATAAATAAATCAAGTTTACTGAAGATAGTTTGCAGTTTCATCAGCAGAAGCCAGCTTCAACGCTCGCAATGAGTTCCTAGGCCGCTCTGCTAACAATCACAAATCAATAACAATTATACTCCCACATAACATCATTAACTGCGTCATACATAGAGGTGATCTAACCTGATTGGTTAAAACACAGATAGACTTAGAAAATTTCCACGTGGGTGCGTGCGTACAATTCTGAACAATATCTTAAGCATAAACGTCAGACATCCACTAGACTGTTTAGAGCTGATTCCAGACCTGTAAAAAGGATCTACAATCAAATAGAGCACACACACTTAATGTACAATGTGTTTCTTACCCAAGGCTGAGTGTACTCTCAGCCGTCTTTATTAAAACTGGTTGAAAACCGGTATAATCTACATTCAGACAGTTAAATTCTCACTACACAAAGTCTATCTTGAATAAAAAGTAGAATCACTTTAAAAGAATTAATGGTAAAAATAGCAAAATCACTTAAGACATTTTAGTATTAACTCATAGAAATAACAACAGAGATTTCTAGTCCTCAGTCCTTCATTTCCACTCAAGGTCTTCGTGACCTCTGACCTAGTTTGGTGACTCCTGAAAATAGTTTCAAAGAGACAGGCAAATGCACCAAACATTCTTAAATAGAGCAGTGGGTTAACTTATTAATTAGTTGAAATCATTTCAAAGTTAAATACTCATTTGAATAATCAAATAATCATATTTAATAAAAATAATGAGAAACAGGATGATGGGGAAAAAGGATAAAAGTTGATCCATGCTTAGACGAACTGAAGGGTATAAATCCGAATCCTTCAATGCAGATCCAATTAGATCCACTTATTTGGCAAACAAAGCAAGTCTCTCATATAATATCTTTAATAAAAGACAGAAAATATTACTTTACACACTGTTTTGTAAATAAATCAAATGAACATTTTCATATTAGTCAATATTATTACTGAAATTAATTTAAAAACTGAATAAATACAAGTTTACACACATTTACACAAGTAATTATTAGACTCAATGATGAGCCAATAATCTGCGGAAATCAGCGGATTTCTGTGCACGCAGATTCCGTGTGGGCCTAATCATCAGTTGGCACCATTAACCCTTTAGATAGGCCTGTGCAAAAAACGCTTGGATTTTCTATGGAGTATAACAGCAAATTAAAGTTTGTGTGTGTGTGAGAGACCTTTATGCACTTACGTTAATGTGTCTGAGAAAATCCAAATATGCATCTCAGCTCTCAGAACTACATGGAGTAAACAAAAACAAACACTGTGTATTTATGCACAATCAAATGTGGTTATAATGGAAGTCAATGAGGCAAAAACAGCCGCCAACAGTAAATTAGGGAGAAAAAACGAAAATCGAACAATGCAGCAAAGCAAATGTTGTTACTAATCATTCACATGTCCAAGACTGATAAAAGGAAAAAACAATCCAGTCCACAATTACTTAGGATATTAATGTGGTTTTAAAGAGCTACGGCGCTTTGGTTTTAATGTTTTACGGCTCGATTGCCTCACCAACCTTCTGGATATTCATTGTCACTCTGCGTCTACGTGTATGCTTGGATTTGTATGCTGTCTTCATCATCCTACCTGCCTGACCTGGTCTGCTTCCATCACGACTGCTTCCAACTCCGCGGCTCGCGATGTGGGCTAGCGGTCCTCATCTCTGGTTTCTGTTTGTTTGGACTCTCCTGGCACTCGTCCATCAACCCGTGGCAGGTTTGCTACACTACACAGCTGCTGAGCTTCTCCGACTTCGTAGTCACCTGTCTGGGACTCCGCCGGCGGCGCTCCTTCTCCACCCGGACATCGCTCTATTGCCCCGCCAGAGGTACATCCACCGTGGATCTCGCCGTAATTTCCACCGCAACTACCACCATGACAACTCCAAAGTAATTGGTTCATTTTGGTCCAATGTTCGACGCACCCCAAAAGCACCAGCCAGCGGTCCGTTGATCACAGCGTTTTAGCCAGCCTAGCCAGGTCAGCTAATACTCTCCCTAATGCTTTACACGATACCTCGTCCGTCAAACTCGGTCTACTTAACATCCGCTCACTTACGAACAAGGGTCATCTCATCCAGGATCTCCTCGGCGACCGTAAGTTTGACTTTCTGTGTTTAACTGAAACTTGGCAGCAGCCTTATGACTTTTCACAACTTAACGATTCCACTCCACCTGGTTTTGTTTACATCTGTCAACCTCGCGGTTCTCGCGGAGGTGGTCGAAAGTAATGCAGGTATCGGTTCCCGTGTTTTCCTCGTTTGAATCGTTAGTGTGTAAACTACCTGGACCAATTCCCACCATCATCGCCACTGTGTATCGTCCTCCTAAGCCCCACAAGGACTTCATCAATGACTTTGCTGCTTTACTCACACATGTTTTTACCCTGTCATCCAATGTAATACTTTTAGGAGACTTCAACATACATATGGACAATATTAATCACTCTCTCACTAGAGAGTTTTCTTCTTGTTTAGATAGCTTTGGACTCAAACAATACACTGATTTCCCCACTCATACAAAAGGTCATACTTTGGATTTAATATGTTGCTCTGGACTTATCCCCTCTTGCTGTACAGCTGATGAACTCCCCATAACAGATCACTTTCTTCTCTCATTCAATGCCACACTCTGTCTCTCCATAACCAAGTCACCTCGTCTTATTTCATCTAGAAACATTAAGGACATTAATATCGACACCCTTGTTTCTTGTACTGATAACATTTTAATTCCAGACAATTTATCCACCCCAGATGATCTGCTTGCTCTGTATAACAATGACTTATCCAACATCCTCAATCTTCTTGCTCCAGTGAAATCCCGGTCTGTCACTTTTTCACATACTGCTCCCTGGTTCACCCCTGAATTACGCTCATTGAAAGCTAAAGGTCGTCAACTTGAGCGTCTCTATCATAGAACTGGTCTTACCATCCACAAAGAAATGTACAAATCTCACGTATTGCTTTATAAAGACTCTATCATTCAAACCAAATCCACATTTTTCTCTAGTATAATTAGTTCTAACCAAGGCAACTCCAAAACTCTCTTCTCATTTCTTAATAAAACTCTTCAACCCCCAGATTCCCTACCCCCCCACATGTACTCCACTGACACTTGTAATTCTCTACTGCTGTTTTTTAATGGAAAAATTCATAATATTCACCAACACCTTAACTCTGCTTCTTCCCCTTTCTCTCACTCTGATTTACCTTTACCATGTCTCTCTTTTTCCAGCTTTCAACTACCTAATACCCCAGTGATTGCAGACCTTATTTTGAAATCCAAATCCTCCACATGTCAGCTCGATCCCATTCCCACAGTTTTGGTCAAATCCTGCCTTTCATCTCTGCTCCCCCTCATATCGTCCATTATTTACTCCTCACTTACCACTGGAATTGTCCCTTCTCATTTCAAAACTGCAGCTGTCACTCCTATTCTGAAAAAACCTGGTCTGGATCCCAATAATTTCAATAACTTTCGCCCCATTTCTAACCTACCCTTCATTTCAAAAATTCTAGAAAAAATTGTTGCTACCCAACTTCACTCCCATCTTGTTCATAATAACCTGTATGAGCTATTTCAGTCTGGTTTCAGGTCCCGTCACAGCACAGAAACTGCACTCATCAAAATCACTAATGATCTCCTTATGGCAGCTGATTCTGGATCCATCACTATTCTCATCCTACTGGATCTGAGTGCAGCCTTCGATACAATATCTCACTCCATCCTTCTCAACAGATTATCTTCCATCGGTATCACTCACACCCCCCTTGACTGGTTTCACTCATATCTTTCTGGCCGCACTCAGTTCATTCAACTCAAAAACTTCAGGTCACAATCCTCCCCAGTTACCACAGGTGTTCCCCAGGGCTCTGTCCTGGGGCCCCTTCTCTTCTTGATCTATCTCCTTCCACTTGGCAACATTTTTCGTAAATTCAATCTACACTTCCACTGCTATGCGGATGACACCCAGCTCTACCTCTCTAGCAAGCCCAACTCCCCTCTCCCCCTTTCCACTCTCAATAACTGCCTTTCTGAAATAAAATGCTGGTTCACTTCAAATTTCCTAAAACTTAACAGTGATAAAACTGAAATTCTTCTTGTTGGCACCAAATCTACACTTTCTAAATCCGACTCCATCTCACTTACTATAGATGACACTTCAGTCTCCCCCTCTCCTCAGGTTAAGAGTTTGGGTGTCATCCTTGACAGCTCACTCTCTTTCCAGTCTCATATTAATAATATTACCAAGTCTGCATATTTTCATCTTCGTAATATAAACCGTCTCCGCTCCTCTCTCACCGCTCACTCCACCTCTATTCTCGTACACAGCCTTGTCACTTCACGCATTGATTACTGCAATTCTCTCCTTTACGGTCTTCCACAGAAATCCCTCCATAAGCTTCAACTGGTCCAGAACTCAGCTGCCCGCATCATCACCAAAACTCCTTCTTTTCACCATATCACCCCCATTTTACAAGATCTGCACTGGCTTCCAATCAAACCCAGAGTAGAATATAAAATCCTCCTGCATACGTTCAAAGCCATCTATAACCTCTCACCTTCTTACTTGTCTGATCTTCTCCATATCACCACTCATTCCCGCTCTCTTAGATCCTCCTCCTCCATTCACCTCTCTGTTCCCTCTGCCCGTCTCAGCACAATGGGGAGCAGAGCTTTCAGTCGCTCTGCTCCCAAACTCTGGAATTCTCTTCCTCCTGACATCCGCAACATTGACTCTCTCCCTCTGTTTAAATCCAGACTTAAAACTCATCTGTTCAAAATAACTTACTCTTTATAACTGCATACTACACTCTGTATCATGTCTTTGTTTTTATCATCTTCTCTATTTTTATACTATTGGTTTATTTTTTAATTATTGAATTGTTATATAATGTTGTACAGTGACCTTGGGTTTCTTGAAAGGCGCTTTAAATAAAATGTATTATTATATTGAAAATAGGTCATTTTGTGTGTCTTGTTTTTGCACCAAATCAGTGACATCATTTGCAATTTGGAAATTAAAGAGTTAAAACCCTGTAATTTTTCAAAACAGTTTTGATCAGGACTGAGCTTAATTAACATATTTCTGCAAAGAAATGTGATCTGATGCATTTTTACAGCAGTTTAATTTAGTGGATGTTTTCATCCCGAGCATAACAAAGGGGTGGTAAATTTGAACAGTGCACAAAGGTTAAATTTGATTATGTAATGTAATGTGTATTTATATAGCGCATTTATTGTGTATGGCCCAACGCAATCTCACAGCAATTCGTAACTTTTTAATTTAGTGGCTAATTCGTATGAATTCGTACAAATTAGTATGATTGGCCATACACCCAAAGCGCTTCACAATCATGAGGGGAGTCTCTCCACACCACCACCAGTGTGTAGCGTCCACTTGGATGATGTGACAGCAGCCACAGGACAACGGCGCCAGTGCGCTCACCACACACCAGCTATTGGTGGAGTGAAGAGACAGTGATAGAGCCAATTTGGTGGATGGGGATGATTAGGAGGCCATGATGGGTAAATGCCGATTGAGGGAGTTTGGTCAGGACACCGGGGTTACACCCCTACTCTTTATGAGAAGTGCCATGGGATTTTTAATGATCACAGACAGTCAGGACCTCGGTTTAACGTCTCATCCGAAAGACAGCGCCCACTGATAGTATAGTGTCCCCTTCACTTTCACTGGGGCATTAGGATTCACACAGACCACAGGTTGAGCGCCCCCTGCTGGCCTCACTAACACCACTTCCAACAGCAACCCAGTTTTCCCATGTGGTCTCCCATCCAGGTACTGGTCAGGCTCAGCCCTGCTTAGCTTCAGTGAGTAACCGGTCTTGGGCTGCAGGATGATATGGTTGTGGCATTGTTGATGATACTACAGGGTGGGCCATTTATATGGATACACCTTAATAAATTACATAGACAATTGCCTTCAGATGACCCCAAAGATAAAAGTCTAAGAGGGTCAGATCGGGAGACATTGGGGGCCATTCAACTGGCCCACTACGACCGATCCACTTTTCAGGAAACTGATTCAGGAAACCATTCCCATTTTATTAAGGTGTATCTATATAAATGGCCCACCCTGTATTTTTGTTGTTAAATTCTATTACATTTTATGAATAATTTTGCTTTTCTTTTTTTGTAGTCCTGGTGGACTTTGGGAGACATTCAGAACACAGATCTGTGGTATAAGTGTTCGTATGATAACTCCTCAGGAACCTGGTTATGTGCATCTGTCAATGAGAGTGGTGGGTAGATCACACACACACACATACATATGCAGACTGAGCTGATGATCTGACTGTTTGTGTGTGTGTTTGTGTGTATCAGAATGGCTTCAGTCGGTGCAGGCGCTGATGATCTTGTCTGTGATCCTCTCCTCCATCTCCTTCATGGTGTTTCTGGGTCAGCTCTTCACCATGTCTAAAGGAGGACTCTTCTACTTCACAGGCCTCTGTCAGCTCTTCGCAGGTCACTCTTTCATCAAATACTGTCACATATATTTAATCAAATATAGTATCATGTACAGGAAGTGAGTAAATAATCAAGCAAGGAAGGAAGTAAATAAATAATAAATAAGCAATTAAGTAATTTAGTCAGTAGGTAAGTAAATAAGTATATAAGTAAATAAATGAATAACTAAGTAAATAAACAAGTAAATAAATAGGTAAATAAAAAATTAAGTAAATATATAAGTACATAAATAATTATTTATTTACTGATTATTTATTTATGTAAATAAATAAACATGTAAATAAATAAATAAATATTTATTTATTTACTTATTTATTTAATTATTAATTTACTTATTTAAGTAATAAGTAAATAATTAAGTAAATAAATAGGTAAATAAATAAATACAT
>CAIGQZ010032266.1:13525684-13583820 GCA_903798205.1 Danio tinwini | reverse complement strand
AACCAGGCTCAGTTGGGCACGACCATTTCTCCTATGGCCAAACGTCTTGTGCAGAGCTGCAGTCTAGGCGCAGTAGCTGGACCTCAGCGTAGACACGTCTGTCCTTGGAGCATCACAGGAATCAGTCTCATGCTCTCCATCATGAGCACCACAGCAGCAGCTCAGGATATGGCCTGGTCCAGAAACCTTGGGATCGTCTTGTCGCTGGTCTTGGATCTCATCAGTGGCACTGCATAGTCTGAAGGTCTCGAGATGAGTACCCCCAGGTGGAAATACAGAATAAGGAGAATAATTAGCGTAGCTGCTGTTCATAGTGTATATAAACAAGAAGCAAAATCGTGTGTGGGGCACATCATGCATCATACCGCTATGTAATGCACTGAGTGTATGCTTTGCTAAAAAGATAGGTCTTTAATCTAGTTTTAAAGAGTGAGAGTGTGTCTGAGCTTTGAACATTATCAGGAAGGCTATTCCAGAGTTTAGGGGCCATAAATGAGAAGGCTTGACCTCCTTTACTCGATTTTGCTATTCTAGGTACTACAAGAAGCCCTGAGTTTTGAGATCTTAAAGAGCGGGTTGGATTGTAGCGAGACAAGAGGTTGTTTGATAAACAGGAGCTAGACTATTTAAGGCTTTATAGGTAAGAAGCAATATTTTAAATTCAATACGAAACTTAACAGGCAGCCAGTGTAAAGAGGATAAAATTGGGGTGATATGATCATATTTTCTAGACCTGGTAAGAACTCTGGCAGCTGCATTTTGTACTAGCTGAAGTTTGTTAATAGAGGATGCTGGGCAACCAGCAAACAGAGCATTACAGTAATCCAGCCTAGAAGTCATGAAAGCATGAACTAGTTTTTCTGAATCTGAGATGGATAGCATACTTTGCAATTTAGCAATATTTCTTAGATGAAAGAAGGCAGTTTTTGTGACATGGAATATATGATTTTTAAAGGTTAAATTGCTGTCTAATATGACACCCAGATCTTTTATAGTAGAGCTAACTCTAACTTTGTATCCCTCTAGTTGCATGTCGAGTTGTGAGAACTGCTGTGTGCAGGATTTAGGCCCAATAAGTAATAATTCTGTTTTGTCTGAGTTTAAGATAAGAAAACTTTAACATCTTTAATACACTCAGTTAGCTTAGACAGTTTAGACATCTCATTCGGTTTAGTTGAAATGTATAATTGAGTATCATCTGCATAGCAGTGAAAACTGATTCCGTGTTTTCTAATAATGTCCCCCAGGGGAAGCATGTATATTTTAAACAGCAAAGGGCCTAAAACTGATCCTTGAGGGACCCCGTACTTTACCGGCCTTACTTGTGAAAGTTGTCCATTAATATTCACAAACTGGTAACGATCAGCTAAGTATGACCTAAACCATTGAAGAGCCTGTTCTTGGACACCTGTAGAATATAAGCGGTCTATGAGAATATTGTGATCAATGGTGTCAAAAGCGGCGCTAATATCTAGTAGAACTAATAGTGAGACGCACCCTTGGTCAGCAGCTAAGAGTAAATTGTTGGTTATTTTCACTAATGCTGTTTCTGTGCTGTGATGAGGCCTGAAACCTGACTGAAACACTTCAAAAATATAGTTTGTCTGCAGAAAGGAGCATAATTGGGTAGAAACAACTTTTTCTAGTATTTTAGACATAAACGGAAGATTTGAAATAGGCCTATAATTAGCTAAGTTGCTGGGGTCCAGTTATGGTTTCTTAAAAGGTTTAATAACAGCTAGCTTGTAAGGATTTGGAACATGGCCTAAAGCTAAAGAAGAGTTTATAACGTTAAGGAGAGGTTCTCCTATAACAGGTAGCAATTCTTTCAGTAATTTTGTTGGAATTGGATCTAACATACATGTAGCTGGTTTAGAACTATTTATAACTTTATCTAGCTCTTCCTGTTCTATGATTTTGAAGCATTGTAGGTTATTTTGATTCAGTGGAATGTTTACTGGATCTGGAGTATAAGGTGGTGCAGAAAGTTTCACATCTTCTATTTTCTGTCTAAAGTCTTCTATTTTATCACTGAAAAGTCATCACTACTAATATGCAGTGGAACATTTTGTTCCAAAAATGACTGATTATTTGTTAATTTAGCAATGGTGCTAAATAAAAATCTAGGATTGTTATGATTAATTTCAATCAGTTTGCGGACGTGCTCAGCTCTGGCAGATTTAAGAGTCCTCCTATAGCTGGACATACTGTCTTTGTACGCAATTCTAAAAACCTCTAAGTTTGTTTTTTTCCCATTTAAGTTCCAGGGCACGGGTTGCTGTTTTGAGAGCATGAGTATGACTATTGTACCATGGTGTAGTTTTATTCTCTTTAGCCTTTTTTAATTTAATGGGTGCCACCATATTTAGTGTGCTAGTAAAGATGGCATCCATACTGCTGGTTACTACATCAAGGTCATTTACGTTTGCGGGTGTATTTCGAATTAAAGAAAGATCAGGTAAGTTATTTATAAATTCATCCTTGGTGGATGGAACGATAGTCCTACCAGGGCGGTATATTGGTGCAGATCTAATTTCAGGTGAACGCAGCTTATATAGCAAGAGGTAGTGGTCTGTAATATCATCACTTTGTGGTATAATGTCTACATCAAAGACCTCAATTCCGTAAGACAATATTAGATCTAATGTATGCTTTAAGCGATGGGTTGGACCAACAGCATTTTGTTTTATCCCAAGTGAATGTAGTAGATCCATAAAGGCGAGCCCTAGTGTATCATTGGAGTCATCTACATGGATGTTAAAGTCTCCTACAATTAGTATTTTATCAGTTTTAACTAGTAAGTCAGAAATAAAATCAGAAAACTTATTTAAAAATTTGACATAGTGTCCTGCGGGTCTATATATGGTGATTATAGCGAGAGATATCATAGGTTTTTGCATAATATCTGGTAGTATAACATTAAGAGCTAATACTTCAAAGGAGTTAAACATAAGTCCCTTTCTCTGACTAACATTAAGAATATCACTAAAGATTGATGCAACTCCACCACCACGACCAGTTTGACGAGCCTCATGCTTATATGAGAATCCTGGAGGAGTTGCTTTATTTTAGCTGATATAGTCATTTTGTTTCAGCCAGGTTTCAGTGAGACAGAGTGCATTAAGATTGTTATCTGTTATTATTTCATTTATGATAAGTGTTTTAGGTGCTAGTGACCTGATGTTTAGGAGACCAAGCTTTACAAAAAAAAAAAAAAAAAAATCACATTCAAGTAAAAGTACCATTACTTATGGTAAAAATGCCTAAAAATGTAGTGCAAGTAGACTAAAAGTATCTGTTGTAAATATTACTGTCACAGTAGTGTTAGGGGAAAAAGGAGCGAGGACCCAAGTGCAAAGTTTGGATATTTATTTATAATAAAAGAGTTTGGATATTTATTTATAATAAAATAAAACAAAAAGGGAAAAGCAAACAGCCCCGAGGAAAAAAAACATTAATCAAACAAATAATAAACAAACAAAACAAACTGGACTGGGCAGGCTGGCAGGGATCAGGACTGGACCACTTCAGGATGGAGACAACAAGCAAGCTGAAACATGGAGATCAACGTGTAGTAACGAAGAGTAATGAAGACGAACTGACACAGGACAGCAGACATGAGAAGATTATAATTGTTGGTTCAAAATTATGCGTATTGACTATACAAGGCTTACAGAAATTGTTATTTTTCTGGAGCTAAAACAACTCTGTCCAAAGTTAAAATTAAACACAGACACATTCTTTTAAAAGGTAATATTTGATTACTGGAGCAGTATTAATCACTCTAGAATATTCTTTTTGTCATGTAGCTAACAGAAAGGAGGCTGAGGCCTGTCTGTGGGCCACCAGATAGAGGAGCTGCTCTGCCCCTTAATAAAGGCTAATCAGTGGTTGAATTATTTGACCTTAAACCACACAATCTGTCGCAGTTGTCAGTGATTGTTGTCAGGTAAATTTAGTTTATTTTTTATGTTTTTTTGTTTTGCATGCCGATGAAGTTCTTTCTGCCTCAACTAACAAACAGTGTAAGAATTTGTCTGCACATTTTTATATTTGAATTTCTCTATTGTGTCACAAATCAATCTTTATTTATTTAAATTCTAAAGTAGCTGTATAAGGTCAATCTTCAAAGACAAATAAAGTCACATGAGCATCACCTTTAAGTGAGAAATGTACAGGGAAAAAAAGTTACATGTTGAAAGGTTTGTATGTATAAAGCAATGTAAAGAAAATCATTCATTTTAATTCAGGAAATAAAGAAATGAACAGTGCTTCAGACCAAACTATTTAATTAATTTGACAAATCATTTCTTAGAACTCGTCCATCTCATTCGTCTGCCTGGGTCACTGAGGGTTCCTCTAGGTCAGGCTGAGTGCAGGGTAGGGTGTCATCATATACAAAATGGGTATCCTCTGTCCTCCAGCAAGTAACCAATGTAGTGCCCAGTAATGATTGAGGTGTACAATACAAATATAGTAAATAAAATAAAAAAAAACATTGTGTAAATGAAATCCTGTATCCTGTTGAATTGTGTGTCATAATGAAGACCCCCTGAAAATTCTGGCATCACGTACAGACTCTGGACATTAAGCCTCAACCTAGATTCGAATCTGCAAGATTCGAACTCGCTCCGCTGTGAGTACTGTTGTACTGCAGTGTAGGCACTGACCACTATGCTCTGAAATGCTTCTGTAATGATACGCAGTGGTTTATGGATGAGGAACTGTACAAAAGTGTATAAAACAGTTCAGTGCCAGGCATACTGTACAGATATTCTACACACTAGGCTATTAACCATGGTTAAAAACCGCAGACCCGCAGTTTGTCACGTTTGATTTCAAAAATCTTTGAAATCTTTGTTAAATACATTAATGATTCTTTTAAAAAACGACAACGCTCATTAAAATTTTAATTTGGATATGAAAAAAAATGCACTTATAACCCTCTCACAATGAAAAAAACTTGTATATCTGTGCTTCTTTGTCCATCAAAATTTTCATCAAGAGCCCGCAATGCTCAGTAAACTCTCTGAAACCAACAAACTCTGGAAC
Source organism: Danio tinwini (assembly GCA_903798205.1). NCBI lineage: Eukaryota > Metazoa > Chordata > Actinopteri > Cypriniformes > Danionidae > Danio > Danio tinwini. The sequence continues at coordinate 13,578,768 of CAIGQZ010032266.1, read as the reverse complement.
ATAACCTGCTTCGGAGCAGGTTATTTTCAGAGAGTAAGTTGCTATGGCTACTTAACATACCCCAGAAGTTACCTCCACTTTTGGAACCGAAAGCTGAGGTTATCCACTTACTTACTCTCAAATTTACCCGGATATGTCACATAACTTGCTTTCTGGAATACCCCCCAGATGTGACAGAGGTTTTTGGTTTTTCTCCATTGGTTATGCTCATTTCTTGAAACAGAAATTACATTCTCAAAATTCTAAGATCATTTAGCAAAACAGTGTCACAGTTCAGCACAACACTGTAGCTCACTTGCAAAAGCTTATATCTCTCCAAAAACAGTTCACTCATGCATCAAAACTAAATTCCTTTCCCATATAAAAAGTCAGTGCCACAAAAATGGCAAATATCCTTCTCAATTGATTTGGCTCATTTCTTGAAACAGACCGGACATTCTTAACACTCTTGGTGTTTTTGCCAAAATAATGTGGCTGGTTCGGCACAACACTATGGTTCATCTGCAACAGCTCATACCTTTCCCATAACAGTTCACTCGTGTCAAAACTAAATTTCCTTCTCATTTAAACAGTCAGTGCCCCCAAAATGCTTCATCCTTTTGCCATTGTGTAAGCACTGCAAGTCAAAATGTTTAGATGTTTTGTCACGATGGTAAAGGACCACTAAAATATCACTCATGTTCACCTTACAGTCTTAGCCTAGTCCCTCATTGACAATGGTTACCGTACTGTTTTTGTCTAGCTAACATAATACAATTGTATATAAAACAAACAAACAAAAAGAAATAGGATTTTAGGGTAAGAACAGCCTCAAAGGTTTGACGTCACACATTGCACTCATACTGCCAAGGAAATGGTAACTCCTTTTTTATTGTAATGATAAACCACACACAATGTAACTTCCATATAACAAAGCAAAAAGAAACTGTATACAGCATAATGAACTGTAATATTAACACACAAACAGAAAACTAGAGTGCTATAACTTTCCCTGCAAAAGTTTTGGATGGAGGAGACTGTAGAGCGAGGCACATTTAGGCTGCACTTGGCGACCTGCCTCCGCCATTGTGAGGCCATGGTTTATGACATGGTCTATAACTGTGGCCTGAATTTCATCCGGGACAGAACAGTGTCTTGCACTGTGCCACGGCCTCTTTCACCTATTCCACCACGCACCCTTACTCCTCCTCTTCCTCCTCTTCCTTGAGCAGGCAGCTGCCCTTGTTCATTTACTTGGCCAGGTGCCTCCATGTTTAGAAATAGTGCTGGTCCTGCATGGTCAAGCTCTTTACATACATGTTAAGCCACGGTCACACTGGGCTTTTCTCCTCATAGACATCCATTCATACGCACGCGAATGCGTCAGACCGGAAACGCAGGCTTATGCGTCGGAGTTTCGCAGGTTGCTGCGGTGCAAAGTTCAAGCTTGGTGAACTCTGACCTCCGAAATTGCATCACTTGACTGCGTGAGACCAATCCAGGATCAAAACATGACCTCTCTGAACAGAAATTTAAAACATGGAGCAATCGCTCGCTTGTTTTAATGTCTATTCATCTTGTTTAATCCCACCCCTTTTCGCAGAGCCGTACGACAGAATTTCGCAAGCTCAAACTCTAGTGTGACTTTGGCTTTAGGCAGCATTCACAGTCATGGGCAGCACCTGTCAGGTAACTAAACATACTGTTTGATTGGTCATCTGAGATGTGAGAAACTCCTCCTTAATTAGTCAAGTTCTAGTTTCACCTGACTGTCAATTGCTGTAATAAATTGTAATCAAATGTTCCAAGGATTCACCTACTGTATGATATTCATGGTATTATGGTCTTGACTAATTTTGACAATTGAACATTGTGCACAATTGACTATTGTGCCTGTGATGACATATACAATGAAATGACGCTGACACATTTTGGAGAGTACAACCATTAGACTGAGAATTAACAATCAGTTTACATCAACAAGATCTATTAATTTGGAAATTGTGCTAAATGTAGGCTACCTGTACTTAATCATTTGCAAAGATGTACTTAGACATTTGCAATTTGATGAAATGAATGAGAAATTCAATTCTGTTGTGAATAATTGCCAAGTGGTTTAGAGGTTTGTCCATGTTGTTTTGAGAATGTAATTCCAGTTTCAAGAAATGAGCCAAACCAATGGAGAAAAACTGAAATATATCAACTGCCAACATCAAACTCTCAACTTAAAGCCACTACTTAGTAGGAACTGTGTGAATAGAATGTTTGTTATGGGCTTCCTTTAATCCATGATTAAATAACATTACCTTTGGAATGTTATTGGCCCAATTCATCCACAAGTCTTTTACAGCTGAGTTCATTCATAAAATGTCAAGAGAGTGGGCGGAACCATCTTGAGTTTTGGAAGCTCATTGGATGGTGATACTTATCCTTTCAGCTATTGGCTCAATGGAGTGTCAATCAAAGATCTGCAGCCATTTTGTTCACCAAATGTTACTAGTGTTTGTGTGAAAGACGTTACTTCACTCCAGCGACTAGTTTGGATGATAACAGCACAATCCATGGATGTTTAACTAGTGGTGGGCAAAGCGAGGCTTCGTGAAACACTGAAACAGTCGAAGCAAATGTGTCGAAGCTTCGAAACCCTACTCTACGGCGACACCTAGTGGTCATTTTTTTATGTATTGCACTGGACCAGCGTCAGCAAAGAACAGTTGAGCAAACTGAGGTATTAAACTCCCCTTTGTAAATTAAACCTACAAGTGGTTTAGTGGAGCGGTTAGGGTTCCTGACTACCATGTCAGCATACTGGGTTCGAATCTAGGCTGAGACAGCTCTTTTGAAATGCTTTAATATCAGTTTGAATTGCTCTGTTCTTGTATTGTTTTCTTTCAACATTGGTCTGACATCCGAATAAACACTTTCTGAATAAATATGTCTTGTTTTGGTTAAAAAACAGGGTTGTTGCTAGATCAGACACGGTTGTGGCCAGAAGTTAACAAGAATTATTTATATTATTCATTAAATTTCCCATTTATTGTATTTTATTCATGTCTACCCAAAACCTAAACCCAACCATCAGAGTACTGTAAAAAAATAATTATTGTTTTACAGTGTTACAAAAACGATGCTGTATTGATGGCGTATCAGCAGCTGTATCCTATTTAGGCTACACCATAAAACAGTATCATGATTAAAATACATAAAATCGTGATTTCGGAGTATTTGTACAAGTCGGGATTCGAACCCAAAAGAAATTTGAAGCTCAGTTACAACATGCACACGCACGGTCCACTAGGCCATAACAGACAGAAGAATTGTCAGACCCTGTCAGTCAAATGCGCATTCGCCAGGTCTTGAAATGCTTCTGAGCTGATCGATGCTTTGAATCGCTTTAGTCACATGACCAAGTGTTTCAAAACACTTTAGTCACATGACCTGGGTGTTTCAGACCATGCTTCGGTGCAGTGTTTCGAAACACTTGCGCTTAGGGATCTCGACACGGTGTCGAAACGTCAGTTTCACGTCAGCCATCCCTTTGTTTAACAATGTATGAATATGTCGTGGACTAATGTTTGCGGATTAGATTGCCTGTATCCTTGCAGTCGAATTGCTTTGGAATGTTATTAATCTGTGGACGGATGGGAGGCTTGAAAGGTGAGTTCTTTGGCTATATTCTTCTAGTCACGCAAGTATTGTCTTTCAAAATATTTAGTCTTTGCTGGAGAGTAGTTGTTTTTGTGAGGCTTCCCCTTAAAGCGTGCTATATACTTTACCGTGGGTGGACCGCTAGGAGAGCAGTGAGAGTTCGGCTTTATTGCAATGGCTTGGATCGTCAGCGTCTTGAGTTAAGTTGGAGTTTGTGGACTGCGTTGTGTGAGGCAGTTTGAAGTAGAAGGTGGAAATTCAGGTTCAATTGCTGGCGAGGCTGCGGCTGAATTCTCAGGGAGAGTGGTGCTCTGGCTGGAGTTGTTGTAGTTGTAGTAGTTTGTTCGGTAGGTTGAATGGTGCGATGCAGGAGCGTTTTGTTGAAGCATTCTTCAAACGAAGATGACTGGAGCAAAAAGCTCTGGTAATTTATAGTGTGTCAGTGTTTATCTGATTGGCGCAATATGCAGAGTTAATGTGGTACCAGCTGTGTTCAATCATAAGCACGTGATCCTCTCAAAATTATTTTATAAATAAACCACACGTTGTGATTGAACTGGAATCTCAGGATTAATTTTTCTAATCCCCATGGACTAGAAAAATAAAGTAGTTAATTGCAGATTGTAAATTTGCATAATTATGAAAATTTAAGTCATCAGGTGTACTTTAAGTCAACTTGTCACTTCTTTACAGAGCTTTTTCATTGGCATTATGAATTGTGGATAAATATCACATCCTTTTGATTTTCCTGGCAAAAAAAAAAAAAGAAGTTGAGGAATGTCTTTTTTAACATGTTTCAAGTAAAATTATAACTGTTCACATGTAAAACTTTTACATATTCCCACGTTCAAACCCTGTGTTCGTTTATTTCTGTTTCTTTTGTCTCCTTAGTCATCCTGTTAGTATGGTTATTTATCGTCTCCACCTCTCGTCTTATTAACTTTAGCTATATTGTTTTTTTTTTTTCTCATATATCATTTTGTGTTTGCCTCTTGTTGTCTTTTATTTTTAGTTACTCCTATATGGCATCCATGTGTTTTGTTTGTTTTACTTTAGTTAATAAATGGTTTATACTGCTTTTGGATCCTCACCTTATATTTTGTTCCTAGACAACACACACACACAGTACCCTCCTTTCAATGCTAATAGCTTAACTATAGAATGCATCTTTTAAATATAAATTTAAGATTTTGTTGTCTTCGATATATGTTTAAAGTTTACTGTTTAATATATAGCAAAATTTTACATGAACTACAATAGACTGTTTGGCCAGTTTATTTTGATGGTTCGTTTGTTACATTGCATCTGTCACGCTGGTTGACAAGAAAACTCTTTTCACAAGGTTTATTCAAGGTAAACTAAATTATAAAAATCACACAGACAGTATGAGAAGCAGTTGTAATGTGCGGGTGATCACGCTCACAGCACTGTGGGAATAAAGCTGTGTGTTATAGCTGGCCAGTGCGGTTTGCTGTACACAGCCAGGGATCAGTCATACAGTTCAGAGGGAATGGAAGATCATACGAGGTACACCACACAAGTTTTCACCTTGTAAATACTGTGACAGTTAAGCATGGGTTTACAGCCAAAACCTCAGTGGATGGTAACAGGTATAAAGTGCATGAGGGTGAATACAAATCTTCAGGTAAAGTCAGATAGTAAAGACACTTCCCTTTATCAGTGCGATGGGTACGAAGACTCAGAAGAAACATCCATGAAAGAAGATGAAGGCGATTGGGTGAAGACAACCATTCAAATTTAATACTGGCCGATGAAAGAACAGAGGAGGTGAGTTTTATAGTGTCCGGGTTAATGATGAACAAGTGTGGATTGTTAATTCTCAGGGGAAGGTTCAGGTGATTGGATGGGACTTTTTTAAGGTGGTGAAACATGATTGGGGGAGCAGGAACGATGCCAGGGATGTGGCAGCATCTACATGTCAGCTATTTCTCGTTAGATTATAAGTAGACTATTAGGTTCGGGTTAGGGTTTCGGTAAGTTGACATGTACTTGCAAAATTTCTTATAGTCAGTTAAATGTCTGTTGAATGTCTGTATCAACAGATATTAAGCAAACAGTCTACTAATACTCAAATGGACCATCAAAATAAAGTGTTACAGACTGTTGAGGTATTAAGTTTTTTGTGCATGTTCACAATTAAGTTGCAATGTAGTCCATTTAAATATACTAATACCACACTGCATAAACAATTCTAATCAAGTATTTTGTGTGCTTTTTTAGTGTGTTGGTCTAGTCTACAAATAAAAATAAATGGATTTCTATAAAAAAACATGTTTTAAAACTAATTCAAATATATAATATAAGGTAAACCTTTTTTTTAAGTGTTTATTACAAGTGCACTTACAGTAAATTGAATAAGAAACATTTGTATTTGTTCTATGTACTTTTAGTGATATTGTAGGTGTAGTAATGTGTTTTTGATCCAAAGTTGCCTTTTTTCAAATCTGGCAGGAGGCAACAGATGAAAATTAGCCCTTGAGGCCAGTGTTGGGGAAAGTTATTTTTATTTACTTTTGAAAGTAATGCATTACAATATTAAGTTACTCCCCAAAAAAATTAATAGTTACATTACTTAGTTACTTTTTATGATGCATTACGTTACTTTTGTGTTACTTTTTGTTAAATGTCTGATGCTAGTTCTCTTTCAGAACGTGTTATTTAAAAAAAATTACTATATTTTTTACTAGAGGGCCTCTGTAATTAACAATGTGCTGTATAACGTACAACTACATTTACATTTAAAAAAACACCGAAAAAAATAGGATAATGTTATCTGAGAATTTCCTGAGGCCAGAGCCCAGATTATTGAAAGTTTGAAGCAATGTGTTTGCTACTTTTGCACTGTTTGTCTTAATTAAAATTACTAATCAGTGAGACAATCCCCTTTTCCTTTTCTTGGATGTGTTTAAAATAATGAACATGTTCTCTTATTGACTGCATGATTCATTGCCAACTTTTAATTGAGCAGTTTATTTTTTAAAAGCTAATATTAATTAAACTAAAAAGTAACTCATTACATTTTCAAAAAACTAGCTCAAATATTATTAATTGTTTTTTTTTTAATAATGTTTTACTTTATTCATTACTTAGAAAAATAATATTATTATTCACGTTACTTGTAATGTTACCATTGCTTGTGGCGAACTCTGGCTTATTTACAGTTTTTATTGTTGAGTAATGAGCATTGTCTCGAGTAAATAAAATGAAAAAAGTGACTTTTATTTACAATAAATTTTACACTTTTGATGATGCACATTGGTATTTTTTAGGTAAACAAATAGTCTGTACAAGTTAATACACTGGAAAAAAGTTTGTTTTGGTAACCTTAAATCAAATATCAATATTCACTTTTGCATTTGTTGTGGCAGTTTTCTCTGCTGACCTCAGTTTGACCACTACAGTATTCTTAATCATGCCCCTCTTACCATTAGTTTGCTACAAGGAAATTATGTGCAAAAGAAAGCCCTGTCCCACACTCAATATTCCGTTTGAATTTAAGTACACCAACATACTGAAATAAAAATCCCAGCTACTTCCTATTTGCTATAAAATATACTTTTTTATGTTTAAAAATGCTCCACAAAATTGCATCCCCCAACCTACAGATTACATGGAAAGAAAACTTGGTCCTATTTCCAACAAACTAGTACAATGTGACTGCATACACACTTGGTTGAAGGCATTTTGCAGAGATCATAAATCACGTTAAATCCACAAATCTGTTTTTCTGTTTCCTTCCTAAACATCAAAAGGTTCAGGTCGCCAGACTGAGGCACGACAACCAGCTTTAAATCAATCCAGTTGAGTTGACTCCTACATTGGTCCTTATTTACAGCCTTGCTCTACTCTGCTTAATCTCAACACAAGACACTCCACAACCTAAACTGACCCCTTTGGCCAAGTCTGCACACTCACACAATGTTAGTCTTATTTGGGTCAGTTGACGTAGCCCGCGAATGAAACCCATTATCCTCTGTTCCCATGAGACTGGACCGTACTGAATCTGAAATCTTGCACGTAAGCATACTGGTGTTGAGTTGCCAGCGTTTTTGGTTTCTGCTGCTATGCAGTGATTTAAACAGTTTAGTTTAAGATGCTTAGAGAGGTGACACGGTCTCGCTGGAGCAGAGCAGAAACCCAGATGTGCTGCTGTTATGTCACTGTAGAGCTAGAGAGTGAGGGGTGAGCTCCATGGCAGATTTGTTTAAGAGAGGCCCTCTCAATGGAGATAAACATTCAGAAGATAAAGCTTTACTGACATCTGCATTCAGTGTGGTATGTGCGTGAGATGTGTGTGTTAGGTTAGAATCGTAAGGATGCTATTCGAACCGTGCCCAGGCCCTTTTCCCGGATCGTTTGAGAAGTGTGAGTGCTCTGAATTGGGCTTGAGTGCGGTTCACTTGGGCTCAGGCGCGGTACACTTACAGTGTGAGTGCAAGCGTGATTAAGCCCGAAACTGAAAGCGAGACGTGACTTTTAAGGGACTTTCATATGGATTAATTAATTATTCGTACTGTTCAATGTAAGCAAACTGTCGTAGATTGTTAAAGACACAAATCCCTCACTGCACGTCAGCTGTGCCTTCAGCAAACTTCTTAATTCCTGCAACACGAGGACTTTATGAGCGTCAAAAGTGGCTGATCTGTTCAGCAAAATATTAGTCTGTGTGTCACGGCATATCAAACGACTTAAACAATATAACTAAATAAATCTCTACTATGCTGAGCGAGAGCGCTTACTGAGGAGCACATCATCGATGACGTAAGCGCCTGTGGACCATCAGAATACCCAGTTTGAATTGAAGGGTCAGTAGAAAAATTCTGAATTGAAAATCTCATTGCAAATCTTTAGTGAGCAACATTGATTTGTAGGTTTTCAGTAGATGTGATTCTTGAAGCATGCTGTGGTTCAAATGGTTAAAGTTGTTGTTGTTTACCAAAAAAGATTATTAATGATAATAATAATTGCCTCTTATTTCAGCCTGATCTCACAAGGAAACGTAACTATTTTACATTTTGTCAGTTTATTGGCTAAGTTGTATGAGTGCATTTGTACGAAAATGTAAGATTTTTAAAGGAGGCGTGGCACCAAACCTCACCCCTAAACCCAAACATCATTGGGAGATGAGCAAATAGTACTAAATTGTATGAATGAGATCATATGAATTCATACAAATTAGCCAACCCAGGCTCATTACGAATACATACCCAGGTCTACATTACTGGGTACAGTGAAATACGTAACTGGAGGGTACATCTGCTCAGTTTTTGTTTTTGCAAATCTGTTAGAATCTGCTGTGTCCACTTTTTGACGATCTCAAATTTCCCTCACACGTTCTTGCATAAATCCACCAGAGGGCACAATATACACTTCAGCCGACCAGGCCAGCTTGCTATTGACGGACTGACTGACCCAACCACCCCCGTCCCTAAACCCAACCAATAGAAAAAAAATTCAGCCTGTTGTTTATTTATTTATTTATTTTTGCTTTTGTTTTACCTGCTTTCTAAAACCATTCTTCACTAGACTCGAACTCCGACGTCATGGTCAATTCAGCTCAATGTCTCAAGTCCATCGACATACGCGGCAAGCTACTTTGCAAACTGGTAACACCGGAAAAGTTGTCCGAAACAGAAATTGTCGGCAGCCTCATACTGCTTCATAGCATTCATTTAAAAGACCTCTGGCTACATAATTCACACTCTCCAGAAATGTAGACAGGGATATATATTGACAATCACCCTGTGTTGGAATTTGCCACTAAATCAAAAAGTAACGAATTGCTGTGAGATAGTCTTGCATGTTTAACACCCCACACACCCAAGTTTAGATTTTAAAAATCAAATGTTAGTTTTTTTTATCATAATCTTATGCAATTGATCAGGGCTCATTGTAAACAAAATTCATAGTGGGCAGCCTTAGTAGTTATGTTTGCATCCACCTATTTTAATGTGCATTTCGGACCATCAAGTATTTAAAAAAATTCTCAATCGAAACGCCAAGATGCACACACATTTTGAAAATGCACAAGAAAAACATATGCATGTGGCTGTTTTTAGAGGAGTAAATGAAGAGACATCAAACGCGGGATGAAAACTTTTTGAACCGATCGCTTTTATTTACTCTCTCAGACTACTCTTCTTAAAGGGGAAACACACCCCGTCACTTTCAGCTCAAAACTCTTAAAGGGGAAACACAACAAGAACAACTCGTGAATTCTGTCACATGTATAAATGTATGCCCCACAACAGCCCCCCCCCCCCCCCCCCCCCCCCCCAGAATTCACCGAAATGTACACATCCAGACGAACAGGAGGGCGAACACTTCAACCCACTTTTGTCCGGGTCACTTGCTGTTGGCTGCTGCAAGAAAAATCTGGAGCAACAGGTGACTCAGCTGAGTAGGCTGATCCAGGTCTCTGTGAGCTAGTTTTAGGTGGTCAATTGAAACACATTCCGACCTCCCCCCAACATCAATCGTGAATGTCTTATCCATAGATTGTAGAACTCGGAATGGCCCATCATACGGTGGTTTCAGTGGACCTCTTTGTGCATCATGTCAAACAAACACAAATTTCGCTAAAGACAGCTCATCTGGAACCCAGGTCTTGTGAAGTCCATGCTGAGAGGTAGGCATTGGAGCAAAGGAGGAGGCAGGACTTTGCAAAATGGAAGGATGTTGCAATCCAGACCATAGAGTGTTGACACTAGGGACAAAATCGCCAGACACTCCAAGTGTCTGCCCATACACCAGTTCCGCTGAAGAAACCTGAAGATCCTCTTTGGGGGCTGTTCAAAGCCCAAGCAAAACCCAAGGGAGTTTGTCATACCAGTTGTCATCCTTTAGGGCAGCCCGCAGTGCAGACTTCAAGGAGCATTGGAACTGTTCACACAGGCCATTCGCTTGTGGATGATAAGCCGTAGTGTGATGAAGCTTAACACCCAGATTACGTGCAACAGCTGGCCAGAGCTCAGATGTGAACTGCGATCCACGGTCAGAAGAAATGTCCAAAGGTGTGCCAAATCTGGCAATCTAGGTGCCAATAAAAGCACTTGCAATATCCCCAGTTGATGTTGACGCTAAGGGCACGACTTCTGGCCACCTCGTAGTTCGGTCCACCATCGTAAGCAAGTGAGCGTACCCCCGAGATAGAGGAAGAGGACCAACAAGATCAATGTTTACATGATCAAAACGATGCTCCGGCACCTCAAAACGTGCCAATGGTGCTTTAACATGACGTTGCACTTTTGCTTTTTGATGCGATGCATGAAACAGACCAATTTCGCACATCTTTTTTAAGGCCTGGCCAGATAAACTTCGAAGCCAACAATCGTTGGGAGGCTTTAGCGCCTGGGTGAGACAAACCATAAAGAATGTAAAAAATATGCCATCTCCAGTTCCTGGGGACAATAGGACGAGGATGTCCCAATGAAACGTCACACAGAAGAGACAAACCAGCCTCCTCAAACGCAACATAGACCAATTTGAGGCCTGTGGTCCTTGTCTGTAAAGACTGGACATCTGGGTCAGAACTCTGGTCCGCAGCCAAGCTGGAGTAATTGACCTCCAAGTGTACCACATTGAAACTTGGCCAAGAAAGGCAATCCGCTCCACATTAGATTTCTCTGCAACATGCTGAATATCTGTAGTAAATTCAGAAATGTAAGCCAAATGACACTGTTGGCGAGCAGACCAGGGCTCTGACACTTTTGACATTGCAAAAGTCAATGGTTTGTGATCAACAAATGTGGTGAAAGGCCGACCCTCAAGTAAAAAACGAAAATGACGAATAGCAAGGTAGAGGCCAAGCAACTCTTAATAGAATGTGCTGTATTACCGCTCGTTAGTACGAAGTTGACGACTAAAGAAAGCAAGAGGTTGCCATTGTCCATGCACCAACTGTTCCTGGACCGCACCAACTGCAAAGTCAGAACCATCTGTAGTTAGAGCGATTGGCACGTCAGGCAGTGGATGCACCAACATGACTGCATTAGCTAAAGCTCGTTTAGTACTTTCAAAAGCCCCAATCATCTCGTCTGACCAACTTAGTATTTGGCGAGGTGTGCCGCTCTGAAGAGCCTTAAAGAGAGGACCCATTAGCTCAGCTGCCCTAGGAATAAACCTGTGGTACAAATTGACCATCCCTAGGAATTCCAGGACAGCTTTAATCGTATGCGGCAATGGAAAATCCGTAACAGCAGCCACCCTTGATGGCAACGGGCACGCTCCTTTGCTGGTAATCCTGTGCCCTAGAAAGTCGATAAACGAATAGCCGAATTGGCATTTGGCAGGATTAATTATAAGACCGTGGCTGCTGAGGCGCTCGAAAAGAGAACGTAAATGCGACAAATGCTCGTCCTTGGATGTACTCACGACTAATATGTCGTCTAAGTAGACAAAAAGGAAATCCAGATCCTGCAACACAGAATCCATAAGTCTCTGATATGTTTGAGCGGCATTTTTCAGACCAAACAGAATACACAAAAACTCGAATAACCCAAACGGGGTGACCACGGCAGTTTTTGGGATGTCATCCAGGTGAACGGGCACTTTGTGGTAACACCGCACAAGGTCAATTTTGGAAAAAATGTTTTTCCCAGCCAATCTCACTGCAAAATATTGCACATGCGGTACAGGGTAACGATCGGGAATTGTGACATCATTTAGTCTGCGATAATCGGCACAAGAATGGTAACTGCCATCTGACTTAGACACTAGGTGCAGGGGAGACGCCCATGGACTACTTGAACAGCGTACGATACCCAATTCTTCCATGTAAGCGAACTCCGCTTTAGCCGCAGCTAATTTAGATGAGTCGAGGCGACGAGCACGTGCGTGTACAGGTGGACCTGTCGTAGAAATGTGATGTTCCACGCCGTGTTTAGTAGTTGCTGTGGAAAAGGTTAGCTGAGCAATATTAGAAAACTCAGCGAGCATTTGTAAATACTTACAACTTGTCTCTGAAACGTTAAACAAAGTTGTGGTTGAAAACGCGCTGAGTGAGCATGGACAAGAATTTAAATCTTTTGCATCAACTAAACGGCAGTTTTGCACATCCACCAACAAACCATGTGCACAAAGAAAATCAGCCCCAAGCAAAGGCTGAGCTACCTTAGCCACAACAAAATCCCAAGTAAAACGTTTGCCATTGAAACACAGCTTAAACTGGCACTTACCAAATGTTGGGGTTTTGCTGCCATTGGCTGCCTCTAGTAAAGGGTTTTGATTGTCAGAACACGTATCAAATGCGCTAGCCGGAAGTACGCTCACCTGTGCCCCTGTGTCACAAAGGAAATTCCTCCCTGATATATTGTCAGTAATGAAGAGAAGGCAACCGTTATGGCCAGTGTCCACAGCATTCACAGACTGCTGCCCCCCCACAGCACTCCTGCCACTCCTGCACTATATTCTGCTGTAGTGGCGCTCTTGCAGGTTGATGCGTTGCACCCACCAGTGGGTTGATGGAGGCACTGAAAGGAGTTGGGGGGACAAATCTCTGTGCAGCAGCATGTAAACAATCCGCCATTTTAGCCAGCTCTCGTAAGTCTGCGATTGACGTGCTTGCCAAAGCTGTGTAAACTGGATCTGTCATTTGATGAAGAAAAAGCTCCTTAAATATAAAGCATGTCTTGTGGTCACCTAACAACGTGAGCATGTGGTCCATAACAGAAGGCTTTGCATCACCCAAGCCTGGCAACGAAAGGAGCTGTGTCGCATGCTCCGACTCAGTCCAAAAGTGACCAACAAGTATGATTTAATAGCGCTGTACTTGTCTCTCTCTGGGGGATCGTTTAAGAAACTCACTGCTCGCGACGCTGTGGAGCTGCTGAGCGAAGCCACAACGTAGTAATGCTTTGTGTCATCTGCAGTGATGTCTCGCAGCGCAAACTGGGCCTCCGCCTGTGCAAACCACGCCGGGGCTTGCTGTTCCCAAAACTCTGGTAACTTGAGAGCGACTGCGTTGGCCATTATCTCGTAAACGTTGACAAAAAAAACTCTGTAAATGTCCAAGAGTATCGGGGTCACCAAATGTGGCCGTTTAAGCAGAGAAAATAAAAAGAAGAGACATCAAACGCGGGATGAAAACTTCGTGAACCGATCACTTTTATTTACTCTCTCAGACTACTCTTCTTAAAGGGGAAACACACCCCATCACTTTCAGCTCAAAACTCTTAAAGGGGAAACACAATAAGAACAACATCTGGTTACGTCCGTAACCCTCGTTCCCCGAATAAGGGAACGGAGACGTGTGTTTGTAAAACAGACTTTTGGGAGTACTTCAGACGACCAATCGCTTCTGATGATAAGAAAACGGGCCAATGAAATGCTAATTGAGTTGGCGGAGCTGAGCTCCACAGCTGAGACTGATGAGCTCATCAGGGCTATATAAGCCAGCTGCTGGAGTCAGATCCTCAGAATTGCCTGCTGAAGAGCCGATCACTCAGCTCCCAGCTGGAGACTTAGGTGCTGTGGCAGTAGAGACACACGTCTCCGTTCCCTTATTCGGGGAACGAGGGTTACGGACGTAACCAGACGTTCCCCTTCATAGGGAACTCCAACGTGTGTCTGTAAAACAGACTTTTGGGAGATGTTCTGGAAAGCGCCACAGCAGCTAAGCCCGTCACGCTCCTGATGTGCAGTTTGCCAAGCAATGCGTGAGCGTACTGACATCACCAAAAGCGCAACCTTCCAACGTCCCCTAGGCCCAAAAATTACCATTACATGGGAATAATACGGTTTAGATCGGGCGTCGTAATGCTTTTACCTAGCTAATATAGACTAGGGATTTTAGAGATACGACAGTACGTTGGGAAAGCGTGCCAGTCCCCAAAGGGGGAGGACGCTGCGGAGACCACCTGCTACCCGGAGGGGGAGACTTGATGGTAAGAAAGCATATGGACTAGCCCTATTGAGGGGGAGTGCTACATATGATAAGCTGGTTAGCGGTTAGGGAAGACATGGGTCCGCCTGAATAGGGGGAACACATTATGGTGGATAATGCATATGGCATCACCTAGACAGGGGAATGCACATAGCTGGCACCGAACCTCAGTATGCGGGTAGATCAGATGGGCGTACCACACTACACACTGAGCCAAGCACTTGACTCCTCCGCTGAGTCAGGTGCTGGGGGCCTCGGAGGAATTTCTCTAGGGTTTACCTGAAAAGGGAAACTTACTAGTAGAATAGAAAATGCGCACGCATCTCTGGGTTAGGGAGCCTGGCGCAGCAAGCGTTTATTGACACCGAGCTTAATTTCCTCTCGATTGACTGGGGTAACCAGTAACCAGGAGGAAAGTGACTCCACTCGAGAAATAATCTCGATAATGTGTTATGTGTCGCCCAGCCAGCAGCTCGACATGATCTGTTAAGAGGCGCTGTGTACTCACGCCAAAAAGGAGGCACCGCTTATTATTATTATTATTATATTATTAAGTGTGCTCTCTCTCCCGGGGGACACAGCTCGCCCTGGCACATGAAGCGAGGGTGATGGCATAAATTAAAAAATGGACCAACCTCTATTTTAATATAGCACTTCCCTTCTGCTGATCATAACAGAAAAGAGCTGCGTATGCTTACATGTCACGTTAAGCGCAGTGCGCGGACATAGCAATGAAAGGCTGAGTCTGCCTCCTCCGCAGGCAGCGCTTGCAGGCTCACCACCTAATAAAAAAAAAGGGTGGTAGAAGCCTTGGCACAAGGTGAACCGAGGTCTCAGGTAAACGTGAGAGTAGGTCGGTCCAATTACTGGCACAATTCGCTGACCGAAAATGCCACCGGAATCTTAACCCTCCTGATACCAGCGCGATCAGCAGAGCTGCCTAAAGGGACAGAACGTATATATACTGATCGAGTGGCTCAACGGACCTAATCATAACTGCTGGGGCTAGACAGATCCCAAGAGGGTGAGAGAGGGGGCGGGGATGGATTATCATCACGCGCCTCTGAGAAACCGGCTGAAGAGGTTATGCTTTCCCAGCGCGCTACCATCCGCATTAAAAACGTGGATGATCACACGCCAAACCTTCAGTGTGGAGGGAGACAGCCAGCGCTCCAGCTATCCTGAAGGAAGAAAACACAACACTAATCTGGCATGTCCGGGGGTTTTCTCAGAGAGAATTCCCACACAACGAATAGACTCCACTGCAGAACATAGGCATACCTAATAAGGCGCTCTAGCCTGTAGTGACGGTGTTAACTATCACACTGATAAGTCACCTAAGTCCACCACGCTCTGTCTGGAAACCATCCAAAGAGGCTTCAGAGCCCTGCACGGGTGCCAGGGGGTGCCCGTCCCAGAAAAAGGAAGTGCTTTTTCCGGGGAATTCATCAGGGAGGGCCATCACGAGGAGTGTGAGTTCTGAAAACTCGGGTCCGGTTGGGCCAGAGAGGCGCAACGAGCAAGACCCGCTCCTCGTCTCCCCAACTTTGCACAGTGTAAGTAGTGTCTGTGTGAGCAGGCTCACTGGGGAAAGAACGCATATTGCGTAACCCGGGGCCAGCTGAGAGCCAGCGCCTTTGTGCAGAGCAGAAAAGGCAGCCAGCGAAGGGCCGCTCGGGAGAAACAGCAGGATGACCTGGGCTTCTCTGAACGGTTGATGTATGCCATAGCAGCCGTGCTGGCCGTCCTAACCAACATGCGTTTCCCCTCCCGCTTCGGTAGTGACCGGCGGAGAGTGAAAAACAATGCCAACAGCTCCAGGCAGTTGAAATGCCAATGCAACCTGGGTCCGGTTTACGAACCTGCAGCTGCTTGCTCGATACACACAGCCCGCCAGCCCATACTGGAAGCATCTGTCAAGATGACAGCATAACTGGATACTTGTTCTAAGGGCACTCAGGCCCGTAGAAGGCAAGATCCATCCAGGGGCTGAAGGTGCGGAGACACAGCGTGGTGACGTAAACCCGGTGCCTCTCCGCGTGCCATGCCCATCTGGGGACCCGATCGCGAAGCCAGCGCTGAATTAGTCTCATATGAACAATTGAGCAGCGTGATAGCGGCTACAAAATGTCATATGCCCCAGGAGCCTCTGAATAATTTCAGTGAGACCAATATAACTGCCGAATTAATCAGACAGGACAGCGCTAGCTCAGCGCGCTAAGAGCGCACCGTGATGCAGACCGAGTCCAGCTCCAACCCGAGATGAGAGAAGCTCTGCCCGGGGGAGAGCCCGCTCATACTCGGTTGACCCAAAACCCAAACAGGCTGAGGTGCCGGAGCACCAGGTCCCTGTGCATAATCGATCAGTTCAGAGATCTAAAAATAGTCAATGAATAATCAAAAAATGCAGATGCGCGTGCGCTAAAGACGCACAGGGCATCCTCCACGCATGGAAACAGGGACAGCCCGAATGGGAGGACTGTTGCCACCATGTTCGGCCCCCCGTCGAACACCGGAAAAATCACAGTATAAGGAGGGAGAGAGCGAGACATGGAGCGAGCGTCCTTCAGGTCTATAGCTGCAACCAATCCCACGAACGGACGCATTGGGGGATGTGTTTCTGCATGAGCATTTTGATAGACATCCTGAACAGATGACAGATCAAAACACGCAGATAGGATTGGTATAACCCACCGCTTTCTGGATACGATGAAGGGGGGCGTAACCCGCTCTTCATCTCGGCTGGAGGACTGGCTTGATTATATCCTTCGCCAGGAGGATAATAATCTTCTCACGCGAGACAGGCAGTGGTAGCGATGATCGCTTAAATACACACTCGTGCACTCAGGAGGCCAACAGCGAATTGAAACGCATAGCCGAGTCTGACCGTCCCCCTGAGCTACTGCGCGGGCTGAGCAGCGCTAACCAGACTGACAGAGCCCGCTAACTAGCAGCATACCCAGAACGATCGCTGACGTACCCGCGGAGGGGCAGCTTCGGGATGGGGAGTGCTCATCCCGGGAAGCAGAGCGTCCCGAGGAAGAGGTGAAAATAAGAGATTGACTCTTACCTTACTCCCAGGATCCCGCGGAGTGGCTGGAGATGCGAGAAAGGAGCTCATCCTCTGGCGCCCTCAAGCCTGTGGCGAAATGCACCAAAGCTGAGAGCTGGAAGGCAGTGCGTCCCATGCTGGCAGCAATTGGGCTTCCACACCCAGAGGGAGGAAAAGCCGCTCTTTTCGGATCGCGACTCATTATACATTCGCGGGGGAGCCCCGGCCTCCACCGGGGGAAAGAACGGTTCTCCTCCTCTCTAAGTGGCCCGCCTCAGGTTCGCTTCGCAGTCCAGTTATTGGACTTAACGGCGACCTGTGACGGGAGCGTCAACTCCCCGCGGGCGGGAAGAGCGCACTCGGCGAGGAGCAGCCAGCGCGGACAGGTCTGATGGGGAGAGCCCACCAAGAGATGACCTGCTCCATCGCGCACGGCTGATCTTTCACCACTGAGGATTCCTGGGTAAAATCCCGATGGTGTCGCCGAGAAGGCCTGCCTGGGATATGGGCACACTAAGAAAGCGTACTTTGTCAGCGCGGCACATATCTACAGGGCAAGCCAGGGTGGCATTTCCGGACCACTATGTGGTCATCGTCTTCCCCAGGGCACAAACGGCCGACTTGAATGTCATGAGAGCATAGTCGATCGCCGTGAGACGCTTACGCATAAGCCTGGGGAAGAACCGCCCCTGTGCAGCACAGCCAGGAGGCCGTGGGGCACGGCAGAAGCGGCATGGTCCGCAGCGGTGTGGGCTCTGGCCTTGATAGACACAGATAACCCACCCGCCTTAGACGGGGGTCTCAGCTTACCCCTCCAGGTGGCGGCGCCCACCACCTGAGGAAATTCGTACTTCGTACCCACTGGCCGCCTCGCCATCAAGGGAGGTGAAGGCGGAAACACACGTGATCCGGGCAGAGAAAAACGCCCTCTATGCCAGCGTGTGCTCACTGTGCACCCCTGGAAAGAAGGGGACGGGGGCTGGAAGATTAATCTTAGAACAGCCCGCACGTCACACCCTCTAGTCGGTCCGGCGGTGAGACTGGGGGACAAGCCATCTCCAGCCGCACTGCCGAAACAGCCCAGGAAGCGCAGCTGTTATGTCTGATTCGAGAACCGTGACTGCGCATTGCACCCCGTGGGATGGAAGCGAGCCCAGTCTGTCATCTAAGCATAACAGCTCGCCCTCCGATGTCGCGATGGACCTTTGATCTCCGGTGTCATCAGGCGGAGGCGCGGGCATCCCGGGGGATGAACCGTACAACCACCCGAAGCTTGGATGGGGCACGCTGTGGAGGAGTGGGGGGTCCGCGGGCCCGGAGGCGACGGATAAACCCCCACTGTGATCCTCAGATCTGCCCGCGTGCTAACCGCTTTCACGGGGAGCAACGGGGGTGGCCGAAGCCGCGATCTCAGCAATGCAACAACCACGCCCTTGCAATGAGAGCATGAGCTGTCTGCGGGCACCGCACCGACATGCTGGACCCCCAGACCTGTCATGCGATACCCGTGCCCATCATCCGGAGATAGGAACCACCGCATCCAGAAACGCACAGTCAGAACAGCGTCTTGAAAAAGACGTGTTGATTGACTGTGTTGCTCTCTTAGGAAAATCTCTTTTAGATCACCAGCGAAACGCCCGGAGGACGGGAAACCCAGCCCGCCACTCGCACGTCTTCTTTCCGCACTGGTGAAGGTAAGGCTTTCTTCTCTGGAAGTCAGCTTAGCAGAAGTTGTTCAGCTCACGATCGGCTCTGAAGCAACAATTCTGAGGATCTGACTCCAGCAGCTGGCTTATATAGCCCTGATGAGCTCATCAGTCTCAGCTGTGGAGCTCAGCTCCGCCAACTCAATTGGCATTTCATTGGCCCGTTTTCTTATCATCAGAAGCGATTGGTCGTCTGAAGTACTCCCAAAAGTCTGTTTTACAGACACACGTTGGAGTTCCCTATGAAGGGGAACTCGTGAATTCTGTCACATGTATAAATGTATGCGCCACATGCGCAAGGATAATCGTTTTATCCACTAAGATTTTTATTATAGAAACACATTTACATCAAAAAACATTTTTCAACAGATCTTGTGATAGCAAATTAAAGAATAATTTACAATTTTCTTGCAATACTTGGCAGCAGTTTATCAGGAAGTGATGATTTTGTTCTCTTTCACTCATTGAATGGTAATGCTGCTTTATTCAAAATGTTTATGCAATATTTATAGCTAATGTAATCAACATGACCACAATCTGACATAATGATCTTCTCAAGTGGAACTATGAGTACTGTTCTAAAGAATAAAAACAAAACCTGATTTTTTTTTTAACTCATTGGTCACCCTGTTCCATCTTATCTTCATATGATGTTATTATCATTTTTGGGTGAACAACTCCTTTTAGGCAAGTATGATTTTTGAGAAAAAATAATACGTTTTGCCAGCACAGATGTATCCCAGCTGACAGTAGATGTTTATAATATGTAGACTTATACAGAAGATAGACTTTATATGTCTTTTTTTTATTGTCGAGGCAAAGAAAACCTAAATCCAAATATATTAAATAAAATTCTAACATTTTTAGAAAACATTTATTTTAAATTGTAATAACATTTAACCGTATATCTTTTTACTATATTTTGATCTAATAAATGCAGCCTTGGTGACTACACTATAAACAGCGATTTTGTTACTTTAAAAAAAGGGAGTTTACCTGTTGTAACTTTTACAAAGTAAAGTTAACTAATCAACACATCTCACTTGCAATTTGTAACATTTTGATTAAGTGTCTAATTCGTATGAATTCATGATCTCATTTGTACAATTTAGTACGATTTGCTCATCTCCCAATGATGGTTGAGTTTAGGGGCGGGGTTGGTTGCCTCGCCTTCTTTTTAAAATTGTACATTTTAACTCGTTCGCATTCGTACGAATTAGCCACTAAACTGACAAAATGTAAAATAGTTTTGTTTCCTCGTGAGATCAAACTGAACTAATTGCTGTTTAAATTGTGTAAGAAGTTCAAGAAAAATACAATGTCAAAACACAATATAAAATTTGTAATTCTAAATTGTACATATTCAAATTTGCAAAGTGGCCACTGTAGAGAGTCTGTTATGCAATTTAAAATACGTTATGATGGTGAGGGTTTTAAAAGGAGTTTTAGTTGAAATCTACACTGTGTTAATCTGACTGTGTCTGTTGCCCTGCAAAACAAATGCTCATTTGATTGTGTATGTGTCCATGGAAAGCTGGCTCTCACCAAAACTGACTGTATGACCCTGAAATACCTAACCATCCAGTATAACAATAACATCACACTGACAGCCGTAAGACAAAATGTGCTGATTCAGGCTGCCACGTAAGACAAAAAAAGAGCTTTTTTACAAATGCTTTATTACCTAGAAGATAAAACAAAACCGTTTTACTTTCTGATATTTAAGTAGTATTTTGTTTTCTTTATTAATGATGTTACAGACTTATTTAATTACTAGATTTTTATACTTTTGGAATGGAATCTATTTGCCAATGTATATTAATTCATTAATTTTGCTTGGCTTAGTCACTTATTTTATCATCGCAGTTTATAGATCCTAAATACACGTCATTCATTTAGATTGTTACATATATTGCACTGTAAAAGCCAAAAAGTTAAGTAACTCAAACCATTTGAGGAAGCCGATTGCAACAAACCATTTAAGTTCAAAAGTTAATCCTAATGAGTACTGTGAACTTAATCCATTTGAGTGAACAAAGCAATTTGAGCAAAGTAAAAACCAATAAGTCAAAGTCAACTTTATTGTCAATTCAACCACATGTACAGGGCATACAGAAAATTGAAATTCATTACTCTCAGACCCTAGGTGTCTAACATATAACATTAATACAAAAAGTAGAGTTTTTGAAATAATTTACAATAAATACAATTATATAGAATGTCATCTAAAAATATACATAAAAATATACATAAAATGTAATCTAAAAATATACATTAAAAAAAATTAACCAATTGTGCAGATGTAAAACAGTATATAGTGCAAAAAGTATTGTAAACATGATAGTTATGATAAAGTGACAGTGTCATAGTGTATAGGGAGGTAGTATATTGTGACTAGCTAGCAGTCCGATGTTACATAAGATGACCAGTGCAGATGTGTGTGTGTGTGTGTGTGTGTGTGTGTGTGTGTGTGTGTGTGTGTTTTCATGTGTGTCAGAGTCCAAAGGTGTGTGGGGAGGGAGGGGGGAGTGGTGGCAGAGCTGGGAGAGAGTTCAGCTTTCTGACAGCCTGATTGATGAAGCTGTCCTTCAGTCTGTTGGTCCTGGCCTGGAGACTTGGCAGTCTCCTCCGTGATGGCAGCACACTAAAGAAGCTGTGCATTGGGTGAGTAAAATCTGCTGTTATGCAGAGGGCTTTTCAGGTGAGACGGGTGTTGTTAATGTCCTGGAGGGAGGGGAGAAGGGCACCAATGATCTTCTCAGCTGTTCTTACTATGCTTTGAAATGTTTTCCTGCAGTATGCGTTGCAGGCTACAAACCACATAGTGATGCAGCACAGTCATGAGTCAGCAAGGTGAAGACGACAGGGCTCAGCACACATCCCTGAGGGGCCCCAGTGTTTAGAGTGATGGTGCTGAATGTGTTACTGCCGGACTGTACTGCTTGCGGTCTTCCGGTGAGAAAATCCAACAGCCAGTTACACAGAGAGGTGTTGAATCCCAGCTGGACCAGTTTTTGAGTGAGCTGTTGGGGAAAGATAGTGTTGAATGCTGAACTGAAGTCTATGAACAGCATTCGGATGTAGGAGTCCTTTTTTTCCAGATGTGTGATTGCTGAGTGGAGTACAGTGGAGATGGCGTCATCAGTCGAGCGGTTGGACCGATATGCAAACTGAAAGGGGTTCAAGGAGGGGGGCAGGACAGACTTAATGTGCTGCATGACAAGCCATTCAAAGCACTTCATGATGATAGGAGTCCGTGCAATTGGACGGTTGTCATTAAAGCAGGAAGGAAATTACTTTTTGGGACCGGAATGATGGTGGTTGCTTTGAAACAGGTGCGGACGACAGCCTGGGTTAGGGAGATGTTGAAAATGTCTGTGAAGACATTAGTGAGTTCTATTGCACAGTCTCTCAGTACACGACCTGGGATGTTGTCAGGGCCCAGAGATTTGCGTGCGTTGATCCTTTTGAGGGACCTCCTCACACTGTCCAGGGACAGAGTCATCACCTGGTCACCAGGAGGAGGTGGCATCTTCTGTGCAGTGGTGCTGTTTTGTCCCTCAAAACGAGCAAAGAATGCGTTTAGCTCGTTCAGCTAAACAAGTCTGTGATGGTCTGTATTCCTCTCCACAGACTCTGTGTGTCTCTGCTGTCATTAAAGCGATGGACTATTCCTCTAGAGTACTATCTCTTAGCCTCTCCGATGCCACGGGAAAGGTTGGCCCTAGGTGTCTTTAGGCTGGCCTCATCTCCAGCTCTGAAGGCAATGTTCCGAGCCTTCAGGAGGCTGTAGACCTCTTCTGTCAGCCATTGCTTCTGATTGTGACAGACTGTGATGGTTTTGGTGACTGTTACATCCCCAGTGCACTTGTTGATGTGGGCTGTAACAGTCTCTGCATACTCATGAAGGTCAGAGGTGTTGTTGTGGGTGGCAACCTGCTTAAACATATCCCAGTTTGTGGTATTGAAGCAGTCTTGTAAAGCCTCTGAAGACCCTTCTGGCCACGCTTGTATCTCCTTGCAAACCGGTTTGGTGACTTTAACGATCGGTCTGTAAGCAGGCATTAGTATAAAGGCCCGTTTCCACTGAGTGGTACGGTACGGGTCGGTACGCTTTTATGGCCGTTTCCACTGTCAAAAGCGTACCGAACCGATCCGTACCAAACCACTTTTTTGGCACCCTTTCGAAAGGGTACCAAAGACGAGAAAGGGTACCTAAAGGTGGAGCTACACGCGCAGCTGAACGCTGATTGGTTTACAAAGATACGTCACGATCTCGTGGAGCTAGCCAGAATCAAAACAATGGAGCCGCCATGTTTTTAAATGCACAGCCGAGACAACTATATGCATATAATAACGATACATGGATGACCAGGGCTCAAAACAAACCTTGTCGTTATCTTGATGAACAACCACAAAGCCAAGAATCTGCCGTGTCCTGTTGTTGTTTTATGAGGCCGTCTAAAAGTGCGAGCGGTTTTTCGCTTTCTCCAGGGAGCCCGCGTTCGCGTCTAGATTTGATATAACAAACTTCTTGAGCTGATAATAATAACGTGCATGTGTGATTAATGAAGCGTCTTCGACATCTGATCCATTCAGAAAGAAAAGGGCGAACGCGAGAGTGGAGCACAGAAAAAAGGAGAAGCCCGACAGGATTACAAGGATTGCCGAACTCAAATAAGGACTTAATGTATGCTGTGTGTCGTTTATCTGTAATTGGTAACATATCGGAGACTGTAAGGGTCTGTATGTGTTCATATATGTTGCATTTATTTATTTATTTTATATAATTGCAGACGTTACAGTAGGCTGTAACACTGTCATTGATCTGCAGTTATAATCAAATCATGTTTATAGAAATGTTAGTAATAAACAATTATAAACAAGTATTAATATGTTTAAAGCATCTGTTTTGTTAGATAAGCTTCTCATATAATGTGAACGAACTGTACAGCTTTACTGTAGACATTTATTCGAGCGAGAATGACGTCGACTGAAACTCTCTGTAGTACACCACGCCCACCAAAAGGGTACCCTTTGTAATGGAAACGCAAGCTTGATAAAGGTGACCCGTACCGACCCGTACCGTACTGTACCACTCAGTGGAAACGAGCCATAACAGTTATGTGGTCTGAGGCAACGAGGTGGGGGAGGGGAAAGCTTTGTAAGCTCCTCTCTGGGTGGTGTAAACAAAGTCCAGTGTGTTATTGCCCCATGTTGGAAAGTCTATGTGTTGGTGTATTTTTGGAAACACACTCTTTAGGTCAGCATGGTTAAAGTCCCCTGCCAGGATGAGAAAAGCATCTGGGTGGGCTGTCTGCTGCTCACTGATGTGCAGGTACAGGTCATTCAGTGCCTCACTCCTGTTGTTGGGATTGGAGCTGGGAGGGATGTAAACAGCGAAAAGCAGTATGGCTGTGTATTCCCAGGATAAATAGAACGGCTAGCACTTTATAACCATAAACTCCATCACTGGTGAGCAGTATTTGTGGGCTACAATGATATCACGGCAGCAGGACTCATTGATGTAAACACAAAGCCCGCCACCACAGGTCTTACCTCCCACGACAATAGCTCTGTCTGCTCAGAAGCATGTTAGCTGGTCGCGCTGAATGGCGCTGTCCTGAACGTTGTCACCAATCTCGCTCTAGAAGTCCCAGAAGTCATTGCGACTGGAGGTGGGTAGCACAGCATTTTGTTTAGATTTATTATTATAGTTCACAGATATAACTAATTTACCTTAGGAGTTTAGATGAAACAGTGAATATAAACATTACCATGAACATCTTAATAAAGAAATAAATACATTAAGGGTATGTTTGTTTGCTAAAGTTAATTTAAAATCAGTTTTATTTATATTGTGCAACGTATTTTTATAATGTTTTATTTATAGTATATATTTTGAAAAGGGGAAAAACAATAAATTGTTGTATGAATGCTGAAATGTTTAAATCATTTTCCATAAAAGTGTGAAGGTCACGTGACCACCAGGAAGAACGCAGCATCTCTTTTCTCACAGGACGCGTTCTCTGTTCTCGCAGTCTCCTGAGTTCATTCTTCCAAGGACACCTGGCAAGACCGGTCTCCATAAGAATGCAAGTCCATTCTCTGCATTCTTGGAATATGCCCATGTTTACCAGCGATCTAAGGAGATAATATCGCTGGTGATCGGAATAGAGCCCCCCTCTAAGGAGTGGCTTCCAGACGCTCCTAATACAGTTCAGGCAGGAGGTGGAGTGGAGGCGGAACAGGGGGAGGGATGGAGGGCCAGGACCATGCAGAGGAGGTGTACCTAGAGCATGGATCTGAGGAGGACCTGGAGCGTGGAGCTTTAGAAGGTCTGGATTGTGGAGTTGCGGATGACCTGGGTTGTGGAGCTGCAGAAGACCTGGAGTGTAGAGATGCGGAAGGCCTGGAGCTGTGGAAGGCTTTGAGAGTGGAGCTGTGGAGGGCCTGAAGAGTGAAGCTGCTGAGGGCCTGGAGCATGGAGCTGAAGTTGGTCTGGGGTCTTTGTTCAGCAGGCACAGGCAGTTCATATAACCCCCGTAGGTCAGGAGGTTTAGGTTCCAAAGGCACTGACAGTTCCGCTAACCCCAGTGGATCAGGAGGCTTTGGTTCAGGGGGCACTGGTGGTTCCTCTAACCCCAGTAGGATAGAAGGCTTTGATTCAGGGGGCATTGACAGTTCATTTAACCCCAGTGTGTCAGGAGGCTTTGGTTCAGAAGGTATTGGCGGTTCAGATAACCACAGTGGGTCAGGAGGCTTGGGTTCATGAGACACTGGCAGTTCCTCTAACCCCAGTTAGTCAGGAGGCTTGAGTTCAAGAAATACTGGCAGTTGATTTAACTCCAGTGGGTCAAGAGGCTTGGGTTCAAGAAACACTGGCAGTTCATTTAACTCCAGTGGGTCAGGAGGCTTGGGTTCAGGAGACACTGGCAGTTTGTATAACCCCAGTGGATCAGGGGGCTTTGGTTCAGGAAGGACTGAAGGTTCATACGGTTTAGGCAGGTTTGGGAAGTCACACGGCTCTGGCAGCCATTTGTGGGACTCAGGTGGTGGCTATGGTCTTTCGTGGAACTCAGGTGGCGGCTCTGGTCTTTCGTGGGACTCATGTGGCGGCTCTGGCCTTTTGTGGGACTCAGGTGGTGGCTCTGGCCTTTCGTGGAACTCAGGTGACGGCTCTGGCCTTTCGTGGGACTTAGGTGGGTCTCGTACCCCTGGCCCTTTGAGGATTTCAGAAGTCTCTGGCGCCCGCCATTTGAGGTATTCAAAGGTGTCTGGCGCCCGCCATTCGAAGGATTCAAGAGGATCTGGCACCCTCCATTCTGGGAATTCAGGAGGATCTGGTGCCCGCCATTCGAGGGATTCAAGTGGATCTGGCATCCGCCATTTGGGGCATTCAAGTGGATCTGGCGCCTGCCATTCGGGGATTCAATTGGATCTGGTGCCTGCCATTCGGGGAATTCAAGAGGACCCGGCCCCCGCCATTCAGGCAATTTAGAGATATCTGGCGCTCCCCATTCGAGGGATTCAGAGGTTTCTGGTGCCTGCCATTCGAGGGATTCAGAGATATCTGGCGCCCACCATTCGAGTGATTCAGAAATATCTGGTGCTTGCCATTTGGGGGATACAGAGGGTTCTGGCAGCGTCAATGGCTCTGGCAGATATGGCAGCACTGGTGGCAGTGGTGGTGGCTCTGGCAGCTCTGGTGGAGGTAGCTCTGATGACAGTGGCTCTGATAGCACTGGCAGTGACAGCAGAGGATCTGGCAGCTCTGGAGGATCTGGCAGCTCTGGCGGTGGTGGTGACTCTGGCAGCTCTGGCAGTGACTGAGAATCTGGCAGCTCAGGCAGTGACTGAGTATCTGGCAGCTCTAGCAGTGACTGAGGATCTGGCAGCAACTGAGGATCTTGCAGCGACTGAGGATCTGGAAGCGATTGAGGATCTGGCAGCTCTGGCAGTGACTGAGGATCTGGCAGCTCTGGAGGTGGTGGTTGCAACTTTGGTAGTGACAGCTCTGGTGGTGGCAGTAGCACTGGCAACTCAGGTGGTGGTGGCCATTCTGGTGGCTCTGGTGATGGCATTTCAGGAACAGGAATTTGGACTGGAACTATAGCAGGAACAGACTCGGAACAGGAAGTCATCTTGAAGCATCAGATTGGCGCTTACCAACGTGTGAGCTGGAGGGCTGGTTCTGGTCATTTTGTGAACTGGCAGACTGAAGGTGGCCACCTTGTGATTTAGAGGACTGGAGGCAGTCATTTTGTGAACTGGAGGACTGGAGGTGGCCATCTTGTGAGCTAAAGGACTGGAATTGGCCATTTTGTGAGCTGGAGGACTGAATGTGGCCATTTTGTGAACTGGAGGACTGAAGGCACCCATTTTCTGACATGGAGAACTGGCGGCAACCATCTTGTTAGCTGGAGGACTGGGGGCGGCCCTCTTGTGTGCTGGCTGTGGTCTAGGCTGTTGAACAAGGGACAGGAGTATAGGAGATACCAGCATAATGGTATTAATGGAGGGAACAGCAAGCCCCGTTGCCGGCAGGTCTTGCTGTCTATTCAAAAAAACAAAAAAAAAACATTTAGGGGTTTCCTCCACCACACCTATGGTGAAAAGGGACCCACTAAGTTTTAGTGCAAGGTCAATATAAAACTGTAGTGTCCAATGGGGTTCAGGAAATGGCATGTATGAATAAAGGGGCTCAGAAAGTCCTCCACGAAAGAAAATCATAAGGCATGATTTATCCAAAGATGTTAAATGGGCTACCTGGATAAAGTCCTCCACATACTCCTCGATTGACCTGGCTTCCTGATGGAGACACATGATCTTGACACCCGCTGGATCCATGTTTTGGCTGAGTCTTCTGTAACCAGGGATGTGACGCTGACAACAGGGTGCGGATCCAAATGCAGGTTTATTAGAATGGTCAGTCAAGCAATGGTCAACACAGGAGCAAACAGATGTATAAGGGCAATCCAGAGTCGTAATCAGAGAACAGGCAGGTGATCAGAAGGCAGGCAGCAGACAGGAATACACAGATAAACAAGGCAAAGATCAAAACACAGGAAAACAAACCAGGAAACGCGTTGTAGTGTCACTAACAGTAGACAAGACTCGGCAACAGGAGTGAGTGTCTGTGCTGCTTATATATTGTGTGTATTCAGTCCTTGACAATCCTCCGGTGGTGTGTGTGCAATCAGTCAGTATAAGGAACATGTGTGTGTGAGCGGAGTGCATGAATGGAGATGTAGTCCATAAGATGGGAGTCTTGTAGTCTGTAAGTGATAATTCATAGCTGTTTCTCTGTATGTGTTCTTCAGCTGTCTTGCATCCTTGTGTTCTTGTGTAATGTCATCATCAGCTGCCAAAGTTCAGTTCCAATTCTAAAGACCGCAAGAACAGAGGATGCGTGAAACTTCCCGCATGTGTTCTTGATATCGAGGACGAACCGATGCGGACTTGAGCACCAATCTCGCTCTAGAAGTCCCAGAAGTCATTGCGACTGGAGGTGGGTAGCACAGCATTTTGTTTATATTTATTATTATAGTTCACAGATATAACTAATTTACCTCAGGAGTTGAAATGAAACGGTGAATATAAACATTACCATGAACATCTTAATAAAGAAATAAACACATTAAGGGTATGTTTGTTTGCTGAAGTTCATATAAAATCAGTTTTATTTATATTGTGCAAGGTATTTTTATAATGTTTTTATTTATAGTATATATTTTGAAAAGGAGAAAAACAATAAATCGTTGTATGAATGCTGAAATGTTTAAATCATTTTCCTTTAAAAATGCGTGAAGGTCACGTGACTACCAGGAAGAATGCAGCATCTCTTTTCTCACAGGACGCGTTCTCTGTTCTCGCTGTCTCCCAAGTTCATTCTTCCAAGGACACCTGGCAAGACCGGTCTCCATAAGAATGCAAGTCCGTTCTCTGCATTCTTGGAATATGCCCATGTTTACCAGCGATCTAAGGAGATAATATCGCTGGTGATCGGAATAGAGCCCCCCTCTAAGGAGTGGCTTCCAGATGCTCCTAATACAGTTCAGACAGGAGGTGGAGTGGAGGCGGAACAGGGGGAGGGATGGAGGGCCAGGACCATGCAAAGGAGGTGTACCTGGAGCATGGATCTGAGGAGGACCTGGAGAGTGGAGCTTTAGAAAATCTGGATTGTGGAGTTACGGATGACCTGGGGTGTGGAGCTGCAAAAGACCTGGAGTGTAGAAATGCGGAAGGCCTGGAGCCTGCAGCTGTGGAGGGCCTGGAGCATGGAGCTGTGGAAGGCTTGGAGAGTGGAGCTGTGGAGGGCCTGAAGAGTGAAGCTGCTGAGGGCCTGGAGCATGGAGCTGAAGTTGGTCTGGGGGCTTTGTTCAGCAGGCACAGACAGTTCATATAACCCCCGTGGGTCAGGAGGTTTAGGTTCAAGAGGCACTGACAGTTCCTCTAACCCCAGTGGATCAGGAGGCTTTGGTTCAGGGGACACTGGCGGTTCCTCTAACCCCAGTGGGTTAGAAGGCTTTGATTCAGGGGGCATTGACAGTTCATTTAACCCCAGTGTGTCAGGAGGCTTTGGTTCAGGATATATTGGTGGTTCAGATAACCACAGTGGATCAGGAGGCTTGGGTTCATGAGACACTGGCAGTTCCTCTAACCCCAGTTAGTCAGGAGGCTTGAGTTCAAGAAATACTGGCAGTTGATTTAACTCTAGTGGGTCAAGAGGCTTGGGTTCAAGAAACACTGGCAGTTCATTTAACTCCAGTGGGTCAGGAGGCTTGGGTTCAGAAGACACTAGCAGTTTGTATAACCCCAGTAGATCAGAAACCTTTGGTTCAGGAAGGACTGAAGGTTCATACGGTTTAGGCAGGTTTGGGAAGTCACACGGCTCTGGCAGCCATTTGTGGGACTCAGGTGGTGGCTCTGGTCTTTCGTGGGACTCAGGTGGCGGCTCTGGCCTTTCGTGGGACTCAGGTGGTGGCTTTGGCCTTTCGTGGGACTCAGGTGACGGCTCTGGCCTTTCGTGGGACTTAGGTAGGTCTCGTACCCCTGGCCCTTTGAGGATTTCAGAGGTCTCTGGCGCCCGCCATTTGAGGAATTCAAAGGTATCTAGCGCCCGCCATTCGAGAGATTCAAGAGGATCTGGCACCCGCCATTCGTGAAATTCAGCAGGATCTGGCGCCCGCCATTCTAGGGATTCAAGTGGATCTGGCGCCCGCCATTCTGGGGATTCAAAGGTATCTGGCGCCCGCCATTCGAGGGATTCAAGAGGATCTGGCGCCCGGCATTCGGGGAATTCAGGAGGATCTGGCACCCGCCATTCAAGGGATTCAAGTGGATCTGGCGCCCGCCACTTGGGGCATTCAAGTGGATCTACACCCGCCATTCGGGTTATTCATTTGGATCTGGTGCCCGCCGATCAGGGAATTCAAAGATATCTGGCGCTGCCCATTTGAGGGATTCAGAGGTTTCTGGTGCCCGCCATTCGAGGGATTCAGAGGTATCTGGCGCTCGCCATTCGAGGGATTCAGAAATATCTAGTGCTTGCCATTTGGGGGATACAGAGGGTTCTGGCAGCGTCAATGGCTCTGGCAGATATGGCAGCACTGGTGGCAGTGGTGGTGGCTCTGGCAGCTCTGGTGGAGGTAGCTCTGATGACAGTGGCTCTGATAGCACTGGCAGTGACAGCAGAGGATCTGGCAGCTCTGGCGGTGGTGGTGACTCTGGCAGCTCTGGCAGTGACTGAGAATCTGGCAACTCTGGCAGTGACTGAGTATCTGGCAGCTCTGGCAGTGACTGAGGATCTGGCAGCAACTGAGGATCTGGAAGCGATTGAGGATCTGGCAGCTCTAGCAGTGACTGAGGATCTGGCAGCTCTGGAGGTGGTGGTGGCAACTTTGGTAGTGACAGCTCTGGTGGTGGCAGTAGCTCTGGCAACTCAGGTGGTGGTGGCCATTCTGGTGGCTCTGGTGATGGCATTTCAGGAACAGGAATTTGGATTGGAACTATAGCAGGAACAGACTCGGAACAAGAAGCCATCTTGAAGCATCAGATTGGCGCTTACCATCGTGTGAGCTGGAGGGCTGGTTGTGGTCATTTTGTGAACTGGCAGACTGAAGGTGGCCATCTTGTGATTTAGAGGACTGGAGGCAGCCATTTTGTGAACTGGAGGTGGCCATCTTGTGAGCTGGAGGACTGGAAGTGGCCATTTTGTGAGCTGGAGGACTGAATGTGGCCATTTTGTGAACTGGAGGACTGTAGGCACCCATTTTCTGACATGGAGAACTGGCGGCAGCCATCTTGTTAGCTGGAGGACTGGGGGCAGCCATCTTGTGCGCTGGCTGTGGTCTAGGCTGTTGAACAGGGGGCAGGAGTATAGGAGATACCAGCATAATGGTATTAATGAAGGAACAGCAAGCCCCGTTGCCGGCAGGTCTTGCTGTCTATTTAAAAAAAAAAAAAAAAACATTTAGGGGTTTCCTCCACCACGCCTATGGTGAAGGGGGACCCACTAAGTTTTAGTGCAAGGTCAATATAAAACTGTAGTGTCCAATGGGTTTCAGGAAAAAGCATGTATGAATAAAGGGGCTCAGAAAGTCCTCCACGAAAGAAAATTATTAGGCATGATTCATCCAAAGATGTTAAATGGGCTACCTGGATAAAGTCCTCCACATACTCCTCGATTGACCTGGCTTCCTGATGGAGACACATGATCTTGACACCCGCTGGATCCATGTTTTGGCTGAGTCTTCTGTAACCAGGGATGTGACGCTGACAACAGGGTGCGGATCCAAATGCAGGTTTATTAGAATGGTCAGGCAAGCAATGATCAAAACAGGAGCAAACAGATGTATAAGGGCAATCCAGAGTCGTAGTCAGCGAACAGGCAGATGATCAGAAGGCAGGCAGCAGACAGGAATACACAGATAAACGAGGCAAAGATCAAAACACAGGAAAGCAAACCAGGAAACGCGTTGTAGTGTCATTAACAGTAGACAAGACTGCAACAGGATTGAGTGTATGTGCTGCTTATATATTGTGTGTAATTAGTCCTTGACAATCCTCCGGTGGTGTGTGTGCAATCAGTTAGGATGAGGAACATGTGTGTGTGAGCGGAGTGCATGAATGGAGATGGAGTCCATAAGATGACAGATTTGTAGTCCGTAAGAGATCTACGGAGATAAGATAGCAGGTGATCGAGACAAGTGCAGTGACTTACTTTACATGCAAAGTAAAAAAAAAGATATTCAAAGATGCCTTTTCAAGTTGTAATGGAATATGTGTTTTTGAACTAATGAAGACAGCCTGACATGTTTATTGCTCCAAAAAAATTTGAATGTTAAAATAAAAAAATGCTGTGTTCAATTGGGGACAAAGTTGTTTTTTTACCTACACATTTAAAAAGACCACATTTTAGAGCAGTAATCACAAAACCATGATATAGTAAAACCATGATATTTTTATCCAAGGTTATCGTACCGTCAGAATCTTATACTGGCCCATGCATAGTACTGACTATACTTTTGTACTTAAGTAAAAGTAAAGAAGTATGGCCTCAAAAATATACAAAAGTAAAAAAGTAAAAAGTACCCTTTTAAACCAGTTCTAAAGACATGCAGTGAAGGTGTATAATATATAACTAAATTGGCAGTAGTATATAAGTGTGTGTGAATGTGTTTGTATGGGTGTTTCCCAGTACTGAGTTGCAGCTGAAAGGGTGTCCGCTGTGTAAAACATATGCTGAAATAATAAGTGGTTCGTTCTGCTGTGGCAACCCCTGATAAATCAGGGACTAAGCTGAAGGATAGTGAGTGAGGATAGGTAGGTAACTAGACGTCACATCCGATTGATACATTAATATAAATTAACTTACATTTCCAATTTTTATGTAAAATGTTTGTTGCCAAATTTATGAAAGTAGTCATGCAGCATCACACCCTGCAATATAGCTTAACAACACTGTTTAAAAAGGCGACCCATATATCATCATCCTGACGCAAACTCACAGTGTTCTTCATGTAGTTTTGCAAATGTTAGATCAAAAACAACAGCTGCCATTCATGTTCATACACTCTAAAAATAATTCTGTAGACCTGTATATCTTTATAAATGATGTCTTACATTTTACACTAAATTCTGCCCAAAATATATTGCTTTTTTTCTTTTGCTAAAATAAATTCTGATAAATATATATATTTTTTTGCATTAGGCTAAAGCTGCTTCATTCTCTTCAAAGAGCTGCTCTCATACATAACCCGCTAGTTTAGTGTTTTTTTTCCAGGTATTGTGGTTATTTTATTTAATGGATAAACATTAATTATGTTACAGTTTTTCTTAGTGGCTTTGGTCTATTTCTCAGATCATAATTGAAATTCTCAAAACTCCCTGTTCAATCTTCAGATCATCAATGTGTCACTTGTGCACATCAGAAAAAGCTATTTCTCATTATGAACAAGTTGCAAATGCTTTTGTACATTCATGCAAATGATTATGTGCAAGTCTCTGATGTTTCCTATATTATCAGTTGCTTATGTCATGTTGATCAAAATGTATTATTTTGGTCTCTGTCTGAATATCTCTGTCTCACTGCCACAACATTTAATATCTTGTTCATGACTTAAGTCTTAACATGTAAAATGGCGGAACAAGTTGTCAGAATATTTAGTCATAATGCGTTTTTTATACATTTCCATTAGACCTTTTGTTCTAAATCTGTCTATAATTTGTCAATTTCTCCCAGGTGAATCTTGACTTTTTCTAATGAAGGTCTAAAAGGAGGTTATCCTATGTTCACATTTTTACTTTAGTTTTTTCTTTGTGCTATGTGGTGCTGTCTTTTCCTTTCTGTATTACAATGACATGATCTGGCAACTACAACAAACAGGGTAAAACAGCAAAAAAATATTGCCGTATTTACACCAGAACACCCCTCCAGAGTACACTGTTATTGACAACATGACTACTAAGTCATTTATCCAAACACTTATCTTACCCATACACAATGACACAAGGACTTGTCATTCTGACGCCACTGACATATTCACTGACACAGAAATGTAGTTTTAAGAGCTGAACTGAAGGATTTTGAGCAGGAGACTAGCTTTTGCAGGTAATCCATGGTGTTTTGCTATTTATACGTGTTGTTTTAAGAAATGCACTTAGGCCTACTGTTTTGCAAATGTCAATTCTGATCTGAGAAATGTGCCAAAGAGACTGAGAAATACGGTAATACATTTATTCTGTGCTAAAAGCAACATACACAGACGTGACTACAACCTACAAAACATGTGCATGATCTTTTTTCATGTGATAAATTCAGGATCTTTTGCATTATATTTTTATTCATTAATTGCCCATAGTTAATTTTTTTATTATTATATTGATAAATTTTTGAATAATTATTATTTATTAAATATAATTATTAATTGAAGACAACTGTATAGGCCTATGTAAAATCGTATAGTCAATAAAAAATCTATAAAAAACTGAAAAACATAAATTCTGTATTAAAAAATATGAACTTATCAGAAATAAATGAAATAAGCCGCAATGCATTTATATAAAGTATTTGATTGTTTTAGTAATAAATGTACAAATCTTTACAAAAAATAGCACTATTTTTCGCTGGATTAGAATGAAAGCCTGTGCAGTATGATCGGAAGGTGACAAAAGGCTTAAGCATTTAAGCCTTTAATGGCATGTTTTTTTACTGGAATGTGTCTACAGTACTGATACCAGAAAAATATACTTAAGTACAATAACAAAGTATTTGTATACGTCCCATCTCTGCTACCAATCTATGTAAAGAAGAAAATGAAAATGTTTTAAAATAAAAAAATAATAAATGAAATAATCTGCTTTAAGAAAAAATGCAACTAACATTAAAGTGCCTGAGATAGAAGAAGCACCAGATATCACAGACACATATGCAGCTGAATTCACTTATAAGTGAACGCCCAGGGCTGGCAGGCTGGTAGAGGCCGACTGTAGACGAACCCAGTGTGGTGGATATAAGGCTATAATTGAGCAGGAATCTCCCTTTTATGGCATGATTTATACATGCACATTAAAGCATCTGCACAGTACAGTCAGATAATTACTGAACTTAGCAAGTCACTTCCAGCAACGCCCCTCACATTACTGCAAAACAAATACCTGTTTTATTATTAACTGGATCATGTGTAAGTGAATGAGCTATTAACGGTATATGTCCTGTTAGAGTATTTGTTTTTCAGTGCATACACTGTTAAAAGCAATCAGTTTAATTTACTTTAAAAAGTGAGTAAATCCGTAACCCGTTGCCTTAAAATTAAGTAAACTATGTGCATAATTATAAAAATTAAGCACCCGGAGGAAACCCACATCAATTATAATGATTTCTAGTCACGGTCCCAGCCGGCACACGACCGACCTTCACCGTTGAAATATGGTTGAAATAAGGTCAGGTGTGTTTTTAATGTTGAAATAATGTTGATACAACGTTTAATGTTCAATGGTTGAAAAACTGCCTGCATATGACCAGGCTTCAACGTTGAAATGCGGTTGAAAAAACGTCAGTTGTTGCTTCAAAGTTGAAACAATGTTGAATGATAAATGATTGAAAAAAGTTACAGAAATCCTTAAACAAGTAAACGTTGAAATTTTTTATCATGATCTGTATGTTGAATTAACGTCGTGGCTTCACCCAATATTCAACAACGTTTTTGGTGGTTACCATGGTATCATCGTAGGACTCGGCGCACGCGGCCACGCGCATCGCTTCAGTTTTAGTAATTACGGACACCTGCAGTGCAACAGAATTACGAGGTAAGCATGTTTTTCGATGCTTTACATGTTTTATTTATCCCCCAATCTTGTTTTACACACCGTTAATCTTAAAGGTGACTTTTGAGTTGTAGTGTTTCGAATTTTGAAGCATTAAAACTTTCTAGTTTGGTTTTTAGTCTTGTTTGCGTTCCGGTGACGCAGCAGCTAATCTCGAGCTAATGCTACATGTTTAACTTTAGTCTAAATTTAGTGTTTTACCTCTTTTAATTGGCAAATTCGAATCGATAAACTCCAAACGCGGTTAAAAGTTACTGAGCAATGTTATAAAACAATATCTTTTTTATGCACTGTATAATTGTTGTTACAAAGTGAACTGGTGTCGTTTCACTGTTGTGTTTTTGTTTACTTTTAGAGATGTAACTTACTCCAGAGTCGCTTCCTGATATCACACCTAATTCTTCACTTCTCTTTGTTCTTCGAGTCTCTTATATTTAATATATTTTTCTTCGCAAACTTTTTGTTTGCTTGTTGCAAATTCCTCTTGATAAATTTTATGTATGACTATAGGAATTATCCTAAAAATAGCTGGCTACACATTGTAACAGTTATCAAATAATGTTTCATTTTTACTGAGCAATGTTATGAATAATATATTAAACATGCCATATAATGGTTATTATAAAGTGAACTACTGTTGTTTCACTACTGTTGTTTCCTTTTACTTTTAAGATGTACTCCTAACTAGAGGCACACTACACAGCAATGAATAAAAAAAGGCTTTGCCCGTATGTAAGTTTACTAAGTTTATTTTATGTCAAAATTCTTTTTTCTTTGGTTGGTAATGTTCTGTTTATAATTGCCTGTGTTCACAAACCAGCTTTGTCCTCGTTTATTTATTGATTATGTT
This sequence comes from Danio tinwini, assembly GCA_903798205.1. Lineage (NCBI taxonomy): Eukaryota > Metazoa > Chordata > Actinopteri > Cypriniformes > Danionidae > Danio > Danio tinwini. The sequence continues at coordinate 13,541,800 of CAIGQZ010032266.1, read as the reverse complement.
ATACTCTGTTCTGGTGTGTGTTTTCCTTTGTGTCTTTGTTCCTCTATTGGAATACTGCGGTTTACTTATAGCAGTACCTAATTGTGTGTGGTTTGTATGTGCGTTCAATTAAAAACATAGATTTTACATCATTAATCTTACAAAAACTAAATGTAAATGAAACCCAAACAAGATCAGTGAAGTAGGAATATTCAGATGGATGAGTCAAACTTATTGAATGTGGTGATATAGGACAAATTTGGATTCAATTAAAAATAAATGTTTGAATTTCACTTTGTATAATAACAGATACCAACTTGGTTGTAACCTAGTATTTCATTTATTGCAGGTTTTCTGGAAGCTCCAGTTGAGGGCATCAAGGACATACCGATGGCCTAAATCAGTGTCAGCCTGGACAGATGTCTATTGCAGTTCTGCTACACCACACCAAACTCTCTGCTTTTATATGGATGTCTGACAACTACGGTGATCTCTGAAGGTGTTACTGGAGCAAAACAACAGCACCCATTACAGTGAAATTTGTGTTCATAAAGGATAGTGATATATGTGTAACAGGTCCAGTACATTTGTCATAAAGGTTAAATCACAGAGGAAAGTTTTTTTTAGAATTTGCTAATGTTTTTTCTTCCTTCCTTCTCTCTTTCTCTCCAAACTAAACTTTGTGCTTGTTTTGGTGATTTCAATGTGATATTTGACTCTTTTGCCATGACGCTATAGTTTTCTCTTTCTCCATGTTCAGCAAGGGTCCCAATATGTTCTAAGTCCAACAAAGGAATTTTAAACTTTGTCAAAACATTGCTTCTATCTTCAGTGGTTCAACTGTAATCATACAAAGCTCAAAAACACATTTGTGCATCAAAAGTACTGTAAAAATAACTTGTTTGCCTCTGCCACAACAGGTCAGGGTGTGCGCTTACTGCTCGTAGTAAACACACACCCTGATCTGATGCGGGAGAGATGTATGCAAACAAATTTGTATTTACTGTTTTGTTTTGCCTGACTAAAGTGTTGGAGCTTGGTATGTTCTCAGTTGAACCACTGAAGTCACATGGAACGTTTTGACAATGTTTTTTTGTGCCTTATCTGGACTATGACCATCTCGGGACCATTGCTGTCTGTAGAGGATGAGCATTTAATCTAAAATATTCTAATTTGTGTTCTGAAGATGAACAGGTCTCTGGGATGACACAAGTAAGTAATAGAACGTATGTGAACACTTAATGTGACATTTCTTTAAAGACCAATGTAATAGTGAAATTTATCTACTAGGTGAATAGTCGTACATTCACAAAACTGAGCCATCATTGTAGGACCCATGTAAACATACCATTTTAGTGATACTAATAATAATGGAATAACAAATTACTGTTGTATTATTTAAGTTATAGGCTATAATAAGTCAAATAGGTCTGAACATGTCAAGGTGTAACTGTTGTGTTTGTGAAAGAGAATCCAATCATATATTCTACACATTTTCTTGATGATTTACTGAAATATTTGTCTCCATGTTCCGCTGTCACAGGTGCTCAGTTTTGCTGCAGTAATGCTAAACACAATAGATGTACTTTATGCAAAAAGACAAAAAAACTAAATTTTTAGCAGGCAGACCTGCAAAGTGGAGTAATGTCAGATTTATAGATTATAGCAGGAATTTTCACTATTGTGAAAATCAAGTCATTCATTCTTAATGAATTAGAGGGGCAAACCTCATTGATTTTGTAGGATACTCACATGGTGTTTGAGAATAAAAGATGTATTTAACTGCTAGACTGATATAGATGTTTTTAGTGTTTTACATTTAATTCTTTGTCCCCAGTGCCAGCTTTTACATCAAGAGTTTCTCTCAATATATAAAACCTTAAACAGATGTAATGCATTTTTACATGTGATTCTTAGCTGTGGGTGATGTTTTATGATTTTTTTTTACTACAGCCACTTTAAAAAATTGTATTTTGTAAACTTTGTAAACAGAATTGTATTTTGGAGACTGTTGGTTGAATCGTAGTTTAGTTAGTTATTATTTGTCTTCTGAAGATGGTAACACTTTAAAATAAGGTTGTATTAGTAAGTGTTAATGTATTTACTAACATGAACAAAGAACTATACATTTAAAACATATTTCATATAAAGAAAATACAGTTCATGTCAGCTCAGTGCATTAATGTTAACAAGCATACATTTTGATTTTAATAGCAGGCGCATACTTTAATTAAATGATTAATAAATGCTGTAAGTATTCATTCTTTTATCATGTTAGTAAATATTAACTAACTTCAACTCATGCAACCTAATTAAAAAGTGATTATTTAAATGTATGCCTTTTTGTGTATTTAAGTGTACTGCATGTATAGTAACATGAACGGTTCTAAAGAACAATGGTATGCTGTAAATGTTGCTGTATATTTAGAATATAAATGAAATAATGTGGTGTGTATTGAATAAATTGATACACAGGCTAAGTTGTGTATTTGTATCGTGTTTTTTTATTAGTAAAAAGTTGTTTGCTATATTTATGGACTCTGTGTTATATGTAATTTCTGTTTAACTTGCGTTGAAATGTACGACGGTGAAACAACGTCAAGGTATCAACGTCGATCCAACTTGCAAAATCGAAAGGTAATTCAACCTTAATTCAACGTCTAGAAAATGACCAAAATTCACCCATGAAGAAGGTAAGAGTGAAACAACGTCGTGATTTCAACGGTGAATCACCGGTGGTGGTCCGAAGGTGAAACAACGTCACTATATAAACGTTGATCCAATTTGCAAAATCGAAAGGTAATTCAACGTTGAATCACCGTTGAAATGCCAGCTGGGGTGCAGTGCACGTTCAAGCGGAAGGGCATCCGCTGCGTAAAACATATGCTGGATAAGTTGCCGGTTCATTCCGCTTTGGCGACCCTAGATTAATAAAGGGACTAAGCTGAAAAGAAAATGAACGAATTAATGATTTATAATGATTTATAATGCTTCTGTCACAATAAATGCTAATATGTTTCCATAACACACAGCAGTTGGTGATTAATGACTTCAGTGAATTAATATCTGCAGTCAGCCAGTACAGATGCAGACATCTGATGCTGTGTTTACACCAGACGCGGAACATGCGAATAAATCGCACTATTCGCGATAAATAGATGCGTGAACATTTCAGTTTACTCGCTTTAAATGCACGTCAAATCTGCTTCATTCGCGCGTCAAATTCACTTCAGAACAGATGCGGATTCACATCATGGGCATGGCTTCTGTCTGCCCGGTGACTGTAGCTTTGTTGCTAAATGGCTAACATGGATTTTATTGATAAAAAACAGTGTTTATGTGCTTTATGAAGGCTGAAAAACAGCGTCCATTCGTTTAAAGCCACTAGATCTTTTTAGAGGTGCAGCTCTGTGAGCTCATAAACTCCTCCAGAAACTATACCTGGATGATGGAAGCAATGCAGTGCTTCTGACTGAGCCGAGCCCAGTTTGATGAACTGTTGTCGGTGTAGGCAGGAAGATTTTCCCCTGGGACACCAACAACAGGCGCTACATCGTAATCATGTCACCACAAGAGCAAGCTCCTGATTGGTTAACGCGGCGTGAATGTCCGCAGAAATTCAGATTTTTGAACTCAAGCAATTTGCGCATTAAACGCTCAATTCGCGCCGCGCCATTTGCGTGTATCGTGCAGCGCTATTCGCGCCGCAAGATGTCTATTTGTGCATTTGCATTGACTTAACATGTAAATCACTCGCGCTTGACGCTTTTTCCGCATCTGGTGTGAACACAGCATGAGGAGTGTAGATGTGGACGTCTGATTAGTGTAGATGTGGACGTCTGATTAGTGTAGATGTTGATGTCTGATGAGTGCAGAAGTGGATGTCTGAGGAGTGTAGATGTGGACATCTGAGGAGTGTAGATGTGGACATCTGAGGAGTCAATGCAGATGTTTTACACCTGAGTGATCCACCTGCAAGAATAAATTGAAGAGACAGATGTAAAAATGGTTCTGATTCATACAATTTTTGTATTCCACATATATCTTGTGTTCATGTATTTAATATTGTTAACAACCTTCAAATTACTTTACAACTGTTGTATAACAGTTTCTCTAAAGATCCATTCATAAAACAATGTTAGTAACACCTAAACATGATATAGAGCAGGTCACCTGCAAACTGCACTGTTGCTTTTCAAATCAACACCTCAAAACAGAGCTAGTAAAATATTCATTGTTTTCAATATTGTCTAAAAAAATGAAACAAGATACCAAATTAACAAAAACTTTAATATCAGATGATATTAAGATATATATTTATATGAATTTAACATGAACTGATGGTGAACAATGATTTTTACATAAGCTTTTTTTAATGTTAACATACTCTTAATAGTATATTTTAATGTATCCCTTTATATTAACAGCTTAATTAATGTTTAATTACACATACACTTATGTACTTGTTTGTGGGTTAGATAACATGACTAACCAATAAATAACATGTTTATTCAGTAATCGTAAATCTTGGTTAATCTAAACGTTTTAATATTGTAATATGTCAGTTACTGCTTTAGATAACATGAACAAATAATGAACAATGACTCAGATTTAGTGCTACACAATGTTCAACTTGTATGTCATTCATGTTTGTGGACTCTTTACTAACCCAATTTATCACTAACAAAGCACTAGTTAAGGGATTTAGGATTCTTTTAATAAATTGTACACTACTTTAACAATAATAAAGTGTGTTACTAGCATTTGTAAACTCTTTACTAGCAAGGTTTATCAGTAACAAACCATCTGCTAAGAGAATCAGAAATGCTCCGGTTACTAAGGTAACCCTCGTTCCCCGAGGGGGGAACGGAAATGCTATGTGGAAACTTCCACTATGGGGATTTCATTCAGAAAGCCAATCATCTGAAAGAGTATGTAAACAGGCCAATAAAATGCCAATGAGTTGGCAGCTTCAGCTTGCGCACCTGATGCTTGTTGCAATCAATTTGCTATAAGAGCACAGCACGCGCAAAGCCAAGCATCATTTTTTAGCGGAAGAGACTTTCACCTCAACAGCTAAGGGGCAATCATTATGGCAAAGGAACATAGCATTTCCGTTCCCCAAGGGTTACCTTAGTAACCGGAGCATTCCCCTTCGGGAGGGGAACTGCAATGCTATGTGGAAACTTCCACTATGGGGAAATGTATGGAAAATGCCATAATGATTGAACCTTACCTTCGCCCCCAATGAGAGGTTTGCCAGGCAAAAGAGAGCGTGAGCGCACCTGCGTCACCAGAGGCACGGTCTTCCAACGTGTTCCCTGGCCCTTACTTATCCCACTTCAACAGAAGATTTACGGATTTAGATATATTTTTCGGGAGCTGCAAATGCGTTTAGAATAATTTCTAGGAATTTAATACAACAGTACGTTGGGAACGCGTGCAGTCCCGATAGGGAGGACGCTGCGGAGGCCACCTGCTACCCAAGTGGGGAGACTGGTGGCGAGGCTTGTCTCTGCATAATCAATTGCTCCCAATAGAGGGCTAAAATCAGCCAGTCACCGAGATAATTGAGTATGCGGATGCCCGCGAGCCGAAGGGGCGCTAGGGCACCCTCCGCGAGCTTGGTGAAGACCCGCGAAGACAGAGAGAACCTGAAGGGGAAGACTTGTACTGCCAGGCTCGACCTTAACGCAGACCGCAGAAACTGACGGGTCATCAGAAACTCATTCAGGTCTATTGCTGCAGACCAAGCCCGAGGACGAACGCACCGGAGGATGCACTTCTGCATAAGCATTTTGAACGGCAGCTTGTGGACACAGCGGTTCAAAACGCGCAGATCTAGAATTGGCCATAGCCCACCGCTCTTTTTGGTATGATGAAGTACAGGCTGTAAACCCGCTCTCCATCTTGGCTGGAGGGATCGGTTAGATTGCATCCTTTGCCAGGAGGACAGCAATCTTCTCTCGCAAGACAGGGGCGGGTGTACAGGGCTGACCCTGGTGATTCAACGAATTGAATCGCGTAGCCGGGTCTGATCGTGCGTATGAACCACCGCGAAGGGCTGGCCCACGCTAACCAGGCAGGCAGAGCTCTCGCTAATGACTGCATCGCTACGATCACTGACGTACCAGCAGTGGGGCAGAGCGGAGTTGAAGTGCTGATCCGGTGAGCGCTGGGGTCCCGCGGAAGAGCTGGAGGCGAGAGATTCACTCACCCTACACCCAGACTCTGGAAGGGAGGGCTGGAGGTGTGACAGAAAGAGACCGTCCTTCCAGACCTCGTGAGCCACTGGCAAAGTGCGCCGATCCTGCAAGCTGAAAGGCTTTTCATCGCGTCCCAGACTGACAGTATTCAGGCTATCACATCCAGGGAAGGGAAAGCAAAGAGAGCAGGTTCCCTCTTCTCCGGATGGCCCGTCTCAAGAGCGCTTCGAATTATGTTAACCGGACTTAACGGCACCCTGGGACAGGGAGCACTGGTTGCCTGTGAGGTGCTTGGCACTGCCGCTGGCTGGAGGCGCAGGCAGGGGCGGAGCAGAACTCGTAGACAGGCGCTCTCAGCGACAAGCAGTGGATGTGGATGGTTCGGCGGGGGGGGAGCGGTCTTACATCCCCGCCGATGGATGGTCCATCTTATCTGACTGCACGCCATGAATTCCTGGATGAATCCACCAACGGTGTCGCCGAACAGGCCAGACTGGTATATGGGGGAGTCAAGAAAGTTAACTTTGTCGACTCACAACAATACATAACGCTCTGGAGGACTGGACCCAAAGGACGCCAGGCAAGGGAGAAACCCAGCTCGACCGTCTGCCGCTGCGTGTCACACACTCTGGACTGGAAGATTGCTCTCGTTCACTCTCTGTCTGAAACTCAGCTGGAGGAATCCTCATTGACTCTCTCAGAAGGCTGTTGAAGTCTCTGAAGTGAAAATGATGCTTGGCTTTGCGCGTGCTGTGCTCTTATAGCAAATTGATTGCAACGAGCATCAGGTGCGCAAGCTGAAGCTGCCAACTCATTGGCATTTCATTGGCCCGTTTATATACTCTTTCAGATGATTGGCTTTCTGAATGAAATCCCCATAGTGGAAGTTTCCACATAGCATTGAAGTTCCCCTCCCGAAGTGGAACCTTATTTTAAAGTATACATCACTTCAACATTATCTGTAACATCTGTAAACTCTTTAATGATATGAATTTCACAAAGCTTTTGTTCTTAATTTTCCCAATTAATTCCCAATTTTTGCTTATGTTTTATGTTTTAAAATCTGCCAATTCTCTTGTTGTTATGTAATGTAGTAAAGGATACGAAAGAGATGTGTACCTGGTTTTCACTGATTCGAGATCCAGTGAAATCATTAATAACTGCTTTGTAATAAACACTTAGATGTTAGTAACACATCAGATATATTGTTGGGTTAGTGGTAAGTGGGCAAAGAATATACAAATGTAACACATGTTGAAGTTGTGTACATTTTACAATAAGGTTCCTAATTCCCTTAACAAATGCTTTGCTTGTGCTTAATCATATAAGTAAAAAGTTTACAAACATAAATAACATGCCAGTTGAAGACTGTGGAGTGCTGAATCTGAGTCATTGTTCATTATTTGTTCATGTTAACTGCATTAAATAACACATGTAAAAGTTTACGTTAACAACAATTTAGTATACTGAATAAATGTGTTGTTCATTGTTTAGTCATGTTATTTAATCAATGAATAATTACATTAGTCAATAAGTAAACATTAGCTAATTATGTTAAGTTGTTAATGTAAAGAGATACAATACAACAATGATAAACTTTTTTAACAATTTAACAATTAACAAAGATTAATTAATATATAATATATGTAATAATATATTATAATAATATTATATTATAATAATAATATATGTGTTGTTCATGGTAAATTTGTGTTAACTAATGTATGAACTGATGTTATCTTATGCAATCTTCCTGTATGTGTTACGCTATTTAATCTTATGAATAAATTAATTTACTGTTAACAAGCTAGCGATCGCTAAACTACTTTATCTCAAAACACATGGATGACATCGAGGCCTGTGTGCAGAATATATCAGACTCATATCACAATCGTTTTTAAAAACATTCACACAATAATTAAAAACAACACATTTAATAACATTGCAAATGAAATAAATATACTTACAGTACGAGTGAGCGTACGTGCCGTGAAGCATCTGTCTCACAGAAAGCGAAAGCGTGCCCGCGTACACATGTGCGACTGAGTGCTGTCTGATTGCGCATGTCTGGCTGAGATTGCATCACTCTGAATGCGCATGTGCAGCTGAGATTGCACCGGTCTGAGATTGCATCGTGTCTGCAGCCAGACCCTTCTCAATCTGTGACCTGTATCTTTAACCTGAGGGCTTGTGTTTGGGTCGGGACAGACAAGCATGTATTGAGAAAGTTGTTGCATGACTGTTACCTGCTGACTTTTATCTCATGGATGGCTGTATATTACCTTGAGCTGTCAGATAGTGACTCACAGTCTGACATCAGCAGCCTGAGGCTCAAAAAAACTCAGAAACTTTACAGGACAAGACACTCACACAGGTCTGACATGTTCACCTAATGTGATTCAGTAGCCACAATTAAGCATCGCCATTTTTTTTTTTGCTTGTAATAAGTTCAAGCTTGACTGTCTGTGAGATCATTTTTACTTTGTTGGCGGCACATCAAACAAGTATGGACCAGTCTGTACATTGTTAAAAGTGATTAGTTGACTTTACTTTCAAAAACAAGTCTTGTGTTGTTCAATATTATGAGTCCATATGCACTGGTAATTTTGCGACTGTCTCTGAATGGACCACACAATCTAACCAAACACACCAATCATGAACGCAGTAATAAATGATGTAAGTGGCAATTAGAGTCGGCTCGTTTGAGGAACGCCTTGCCTTGACTCCATTGTAGACGAGAGCAGGCGGCTGCAGTAAGAGGAGGGCTCAAAAAATACATCAGAAGTCGGACAAATCCCGAATCTCGCTGTTTTGCTGCCTGGAAACATCACCAGTGGTGAAGATCGCGTTCGCGTTTTTTATCGCGGATGAATAACCTCATGAAAAAAAATATGGTAATTTATAGTAAATATTATAGTGTTTTTGAGCATCTTTTTCAGTATTGGGTTATGTTTAGTTGTTGTGATGCCAGAGCAACTATAGAATTTAAATAGGTATAAAGTGTAAACCTCAGTAAAAACTGGCAACCTCAGTAAAAACAGGATAGATAATAAAGTGTCATTTGTCAGTCTCATCCAATAAGCATTCAGCTGTGTCATCAGCCAGTCATTTCCCATCATGCTTTTTGTGAGCTCAGTCTTTGGAGAGCAACTGCTGCCGACTGCTCAATCTGAGGCCTCCGCTTTGCGATCGCGAGAGCTTTGTGGCGCATGTCAGCGTGACATCAGAACAAGTAGGACGCAACTCAGACACATTTCTAACTGACATGCATCTTACTGTGATCACCAGTGATCGGTTCTGCGCAGATTTTGGCCACCTCAAACGAGCCTAAAAGCAGAAGAGGAAGTTGAAGTGAGAGGAAGTGGAAGTGCACGGCAGAGAGCGAGTCACGGAGCGAAAAAGTTAATTTACACGTTTGGCGATGGTAATGAGAGCGATGCTTAACTGAGAAAGCTGCAGAAAACAACCAAGCCTGTCCTACCACCCGTCTAGTTAAACAGCGCCACTGTTGGGTTGACGTGGATGTCAAGGTCAGTGCTGAGTGAGTGTTTGAGCATGCAGAGATGATGAAAGCACGACTTCTAGATTCAGCGTTTCCAAACGGGTCTGTCGCTGTGGGGTCCAGTCCACTTTCATTGGACATTGAAAGCTAACTTTGAGTTCTACTAAGCCAGCTGACTTCAGTGAGGTTGTGAAAGCATAGACGATATTCCACGTGGATAACTTCTAGATTCAGCGTTTCCAAACGGGTCTGTCGCTGTGGGGTACAGTCCACTTTTCTGCTACATCGAAGGCTAACTGAGTTCTACTACCTCAGCTGACTCTGTGACAGGTATTCTCTGCATCACTGCATAGCCACTACAAGACTTTCCCCTGCGCTGCCTGCTGGCAGCGTTTGAAACGCATCACACACACATGTACACACACACCCAGCGCAATTACACGCACACACACATCAAAGGACAATCAACAATTGTTTTTGGAATTTATTTGTTTTGAATTTCTATTTTATTTCTGTTACCCTGGCAATTAATTGTTCTACTTTGGGAAGAAAAAAATGTGAGATTGTTTGAACTGAGTACCAGACAAAATTGTTTAAAGGGTTTTTTTTGTGTTCCACTTTAGGACTATTAAGTTTAATGAACTGTTATCAAAGACTGTGATTTTTCTAAAGTATTCTGAGTTTCTAAAGTAAACTTCTCAATCTTAACATTTTGTGTGGATCCTGAGCTTGTATTTGTGTTTATTTGTTTTTATTTTTTTGTGTAGCTAGTGAATACCATCATTTTTTTAAAGTCTGTACTCCAATTGGTAGATTTGGATCTACCTGGCACCAAACAAAATATATACAATTAAGGATTAAAATCCTTTTTTGTAAATTCAGTGTTTTTCTTTATTAGAGTACGCCAGTGCCACAACTGGCACCCGAAATGTTTCACACCAGTCACCCCATCTAAAAAGGAGGCCCAGTCATCAAGATGTCCAACAGAAGGGAGAGGTTCTTATTGTCCGATTCTCCAATTCCTCCACCTCAAATGCCATTGCTTTCAAGTCCACATGACTATCTTAAGGATCAAGACCTTATAGACATTGCTGTAAATACTGTAGTGCTCATTTACCTCTTCAGGGAAAACAAAAACTTTAACTCTTGGAAACAAACTCTAAAGTGTGTACTCTCCCTGTTGGAAGTACCAATGTTCTTCAGCATCAACTTTACATCACTCATCCTGTGCCCATCAAGCAGCAGCCTTATCGTCTTACTCCCTCGAAGCAAACTGTTGTGAAAGCAGTTGGAAGAGATGTTGAAGAAAGGCATTGTGGAGCCAAAAAAAGATGGAAAAATGAGATTCTGTGTTGATTACAGGAAAGTTAATCGTATAACAGAAAGTGACGTCTACTCTTCTCCACACATGACTGACATACTTGAATCTTTGTCTGGAGCAACTATTTTTTTCATTCATAGAGCTCAACAGTGGTTACTGGCAGGTGACAATGGATCCTGCTAGCAAGCCCATGACTGCCTTTGTCACCCCATCAGGTGGGTTATATCAAATTCGAGTCATGCCCTTTGGATAAAAAAAAGCTCTTTACAAAGGCTGATGGAGACTGTTCTTGGTAAACTCAGAGAAAAAATCTGTTTTGTCTATACAGTATCAATAATATTATAGTCTACTCTCCATCTGTGGAACAACATTATGTAGACCTGCAAAATATTTTCCACTGGTTGCAGACTGCTGGCTTGACAATCAATCTTAAGAAAAACAAATTTTGTCTGCAAGAGTTAATGTTGGTCATCTAGTGAACATTCATCGCATTTCTACTGACCCAAAAAAAGTAGAAGCAATAAAAGCCTACCCAGTACCTCGAAACATCAAGGAGGTCCAGCGTTTCCTTGGACTTGCCGGGTGGTACCACTGGTTTGTCCCCAACTTTTCCCGAATTGCAGAGCCCATTAATGCTTTGAAAAAGGACACAAATTTAATTGGACATCAGATTGTCAGCATGCTTTTGATTAGCTCAAAACCTGTCTTACCCCTCCACCCACTCTTGCACATCCAAACTTTGATCATCCGTTTACTGTCTATCAAATGCCAGCGACAGTGGCCTAGGTGCAGTCTTGACACAGCGGAAGGACAAGGACACCGAAGAGGTGATTGCTTATGCTAGCAGAACCTTCAGTAAAGCAGAAAATAATTACTCTGTGACCAAGAAAGTATGCCTTGCCGTGGTATGGGCTTTAGACAAATGGCAACACTATCTTGAGCCAAAATTATTCACTGTTGTGACTGATCATTTTGCCTTACAGTGGGTAATGAGCTCTACAAAAACCACCAGCCGACTCATCAGATGGGCACTACGCCTCCAAAAATTAGATTTTATCATGGAGTATAGAAAAGGCAGACTTAATACAGTGCCAGATGCTCTTTCCCGGATGTCAAGTGGACCCACATGTAACCTACTTACCATACAGGAGCAAGAAAAAGACGAGTTGCCTATTTCTGCTGTAGATCTTTGGGAACACCAACATCAAGATCCTGAAATTGTAAAAATTCGTACAGTAATGGCTGAAAACAGGCAAGACACCACACAGAAATTTAGGGTAATTGAAGATAAACTGTATCTCAAGACTCCTTTGACCCAAGGACAAATTCAGTACCGCATGTACTTACTCAAGAGTCTCATCCCTACAGTCATCCAACACTACCATTCACATCCATTGAGTGGTCATGGAGCTGTTTTCAAGACTTTTAAATGTCTGCAAAATCTAGTCTTCTGGCCGAAGATGTGTGAACTGACAAAGAACTATGTTAAATGCAGCAAAAAGTGTCAACTCTACAAACACAGCAATCAAAAACCAGCTGGGAAACTTCAACCAATTAGGACAACCCATCACAACGAAATGTTGGGAGTGGACCTTATGGGACCATTACTATGCAGCACCCCTCACCACAATGAGTATCTGTTAGTCTGTGTCGACTATTACTCACGCTGGGTAGAATTGTTCCCCATCCGAAAAGTGATTGCGATTCGAGTTCAATTAATCGTGCAGCCCAACTAATAATAAAAGTACTTGAATAACAGACAAATTCAAATGTCCAACGCAAGCGAGCTGTGTTCCAGACCAGTTCAGCTCGATAACATATAATATTTCAAATACTGCCTGTAGTCCCATTTAGCAACCTGATATTGTCACGGTTGTAGGTTTGTGCTCACTTCTAAGTGTCTGTTTGGTCACATGGTTTTGTTTTGGTGTTGCATGTGTGTCTGTTACAACAGTGTTATGTCACGTGCTATGTAGAGCCTGCTATCCTGATTAGCCTGCCAGCTGCGACTCTTAATCTAGGCTATATCTGGACAGTTCGTCTCGTCTCGTGTAAGTTCATTGTTGTTTCGAATGTGCTCTTTGTCTGTGGTTAGGACTGACGTGGATTTCGTCTGATACTCAGGTCTGCAATTCTGTTCCTGCCTGTTCACCAATCTCGTTGTTGTGGGATACCTTATATCTTTTGTTTGTCGTTTGGACCTTGTTCTTTGATATATTGACTGTCAATAAATTACTATTTTACTTGCACATTGGATTCTTATAGTACTCATTCCTAGCGTTACAGAATGAACTGACAATACACATGGATCCAGCGAGTATTGCTCAATTTACAGAGTTTGTAAATCAGACTAACACCAGGATAGACAGGCAGGAACAATTACTGGCTAATACTATTCAAGCCATTCAGACCTTGGCAAGTCAAATGTCTGCACTCACCACTCAAGTTCAGCAGTTGACTGGCGGAGCGGTCTCACAGGAAGCTGCACCATCTCCAGACCCGACGCTAGCACCAGAAGTGGTGAACCGTCCACCTGAGCCCCGCCTTCCTCACCCGTCTTGCTACTCTGGAGAACCTCAGCACCTTCTTGGCCAAATGTTCCCTTTACATAACTGTCCAGCCATCTTTGTTCACCCCTGAGCAATCCAAGGTCGCTTTTCGTGATTATGCTCCTTTCTGGAAAGGCCACGTTGTAGGGGACCTCCGAGTGGGAAGAAAAAGTGCCCTGCTGTTCCTCGTTCGACCTGTTCTTTGAGGAAATAAAGGTCTTCCGGGAAAGAGGCTGCGCGAGTTCTCATTGAGCTTCGCCAAGGAAAACGGAGTGTGGCGGATTACTCCATAGAATTCCGGACCTTAGCCGCAGAATGCAATCATCATCACGGGAGCGGGATTTTTTTCTGTGAAAAAGAAAGATGGGTCACTTCGACCATGCATAGATTATCGAGGGCTGAATAACATTATGGTAAAGTATAAGAAGAGGGACATGAATGGAAAACTGCTTTTAATACTCCCAGGGGGCACTTTGAATATTGTGTTCTTTCCTTTGGGCTTTCCAACACCCCCGCAGTTTTCTGTGTTGAGAGATATGGTAGATCAGTTAATTTATGTCTACCTGGATGACATTCTGATATTTTCTCGTTCTCTCCAGGAACATACTCAACACGTCAGGCAAGTGCCACAGAGGCTGCTAGAGAATGGGCTTTATGTCAAGGTGTAGAAATGCGTGTTTCAGGCACAGTCTGTTCCTTTTTCAGGACACATCGTGTCAGTCGAGGGAGTGAGAAGGTTCAGGCTGTGGTAAATTGGCCAATCCCAGAGTCGCGCAAGCCCCTGCAGAGAGTACGAGAACACGAGTTGTTGGCTGTCAAGCTCGCATTTGAGGAGTGGCGACATTGGTTGGAGGGTTTGGGGGTACCCTTTATCATTTGGACCGATCTTAAGAATTTGGAATACATCAAGTCTGCCAAACGACTAAGCTTTAGGCAGACTCGGTGGGTATTATTTTTCGGCTTTTCGATTTCACCATTACCTATCGACCGGGTTCTAGAAATATCAAACCCGATGCGTTATCCCATCTTTTTGATGTTTTCAAGCGCACTACGTCTCTCGGGCTTATTGTTCCTCAGAGAATTTTTATTTCTTGATAATTCATCCCGTGTTTCATGTTTCCAAATTAAAGCCCGTTTTTCATGCAGCCATTAATCCGCTCACTCCGGTCTGAGGAGGTGCTCCTAGGAGAGGGGGTACTGTCACAGTTGTGGGTTTGTGTGCACTTCTGAGTGTCTGTTTGGTCATATAGTTTTGTTTTGGTGTTCCACGTGTGTCTGTTTCGTCAGTGTTATGTAACGTGCTATGTCACATGCTATGTAGAGCCTGCTATCCTGATTAGCCTGCCAGCTGCAAATCGTTATTTAGGCTATATTTGGACAGCTCGTCTCTTGTCTCGTGTCAGTTTGTTGTTGTTTCTGATGTGCTCTCTGTCTGTGGTCAGGACTGGCATGGATTCCGTCTGATACCCAGATCTGCAATTCTGTTCCTGCCTGTTTCTCGATCCCCATTTTTGTGGGATACCTTATATCTTTTGTTTGTTTGTTTGTCGTTTGGACCTTGTTCTTTTATATATTGACTATGTCAATAAACTACTATTTTACTTGCACACTGGATCTTTATAGTACTCATTCCAAGCGTTACAGATAGCAATCGCCTTTTTAAAAAAGCATAACCAATTTTAAAAAATCAAGAGTGAGATGTAACTGATGTGTTTTATGATGTGAAAATGTGAAAGTATCTTGAGTTTGTAGTAGCCACAAACCTTAAGCAATTTAACTGAAATCCCAGTTGAATTTGGGACAAGGGAACCTGGAACTGCTTAAAAGCTAACTCACTACCAGGTTTTTGCATACAAATTGAAGTCATAGTTCCTCCACTCTATTACACAATCACAATACATGCAATAATACATATTTGGCCACTGAAATCTGAGAAACAAAGAAGTTTTTCATTGAATCTCATTGCTGTCCCATAATGTACATAAAGGAGATCTCTTTTTATTTCCAGCCATCCACATATTCACATTTCACAGACATAACCCACACTATCCAGACTTTTATAGACAATTGAGTCTCTCCAAACTGTTGTATCAATTTTAACTCTCACTTTATCCATTACTTAAAACATCCACATCACATTACCACATAAACTCTGACCACCGACTTGCTGAAATAGTCTTTGATTCAAGTCACGATGACATCAGGGTGAAAACACATATAACTATGACCATCCTTGTAACCATGACTACAGCCTGACCCATCACTGACAGACCTTTGAGACATGTGCTTGTCAAATAGGACCGGTAAGATGCTTACAGAGTCTATATTGCTGTATGGTTAGAGCTCAACCACGTTTGAGGAGTATCTCGTACTTTAGCCAGGCAATGAACTCACAGCTAAGCTAAGTTTGATCTATTAATATCAGTGGAAGTGAAAGAAACATGTTGGGCCAAGGTTCCCCATCAGGCAGCAATAAGTGTGTGTGTGGGTGTGTGTGTGTGAGTGTGTGTGAGTGTGTGTGTGTGTGTGTGTGTGTGTGTGTGTGTGTGTGTGTGTGTG
>CAIGQZ010032266.1:13509153-13521366 GCA_903798205.1 Danio tinwini | reverse complement strand
GCACAATATATTGTTTCACCATCAATATCGCAATGTGCACATCTAGTCACATAGTCACACCGCATGATGTGGAATGTTGAGTCTGAATTATAGTTTACCAGAAGCCACAGTTTTTGACTTCTTATCTCTTCCTCATGCAAATTTATTGTGTCACTTTAAAATACTTTATGATATTTTATATTTTTTATGTGCTTTTGCAGGTTTTATTTAGGCTTGACCAAAAAAAAAACAGGACACATTTCCACAGAAGAAAAAGTCAGTTTAAATGTAAATATAATAAATTAATTTAAAGCAGATGGTTTTATCCACATTGGCATGCACATGAGGAATACAATAAGGGATTCATCATACAAAGGCAAAAAATCTTGAGAGGTGCTAACAATTACCGTAAGTGTCTGACATTATTTAGTACAATCTAGAATAGAGGAATAAAGGGAAATCACAATTCAGCCAAGTCCTAAATATTATCCTTGGTATTCCGGTTGGGATTGGGAAAATCATTCCACCAGCAAGGAACAGTAAATGAGAAGGATCTAGAAAGTTATTTTGTGCCTATCTCTGTAAAGGAAACATGTCAGCAAAGCTAACTTACCCCCACAGGCTTTAGGAGTTGTACAGTTGTGAAGTGAATGGAAATAAATAAGGTTTCCTGTACAAATTGATGTCTTGAACTGGTAGCAATTGCAGAGAGATAAGGAGAGGTGGGATGTGACCTGTGTAAGGTTCGTCAAAGAACAGTATTGCTGCAGTGAATATATGGCCACATTTTGAAGGTATTCCTAACTCTTTAACTGGATACCAACATGCTTTAATTTATCATATTACAGACCTTTGATGTGATTTATTGTGTTCCTGGGATGGACATACGTCAAGTATTACTAAATAGCTCTTCTACTTTAAGTAACAATTATATATCAAACAAATGTAAAGCTAGAAAAACAAATCTACCTTTTCTCTACATTTGACTCAGCAGGCACCGAGCCAAATCTTTCCTCATACAGGAAGTATTACCCAGGCCCCAAACGTCTGTCTTTTTCCTTTTTTTTTTTTGTACATTCAGCAAAACATTTTCCAAAGTCTGCAAAATGTCCATGACTAAACTCAGTTATCCCTATACTGAGTTTTTTCACTCTTTTTCTCACAGACTTACAGCTAGCTGCTTTATCTTCATTCAGTCTCTGATATGGCTTTCTCTCCTAATGTACTATCTTCCAACTTTCCAACTTCCAAGTTAAAACTCTTTACGACCTCAGTATACTTTAAGCGAAATTGAAGAACTGATGTAATGAAATTTCCAACTTAATCGGACAAACAAAGTTTGTACGGAGTTCATTTCTGAAGTTCAGAAACAGCTTTTTAAAAAAGTTTACTTCAGGGAAAAAAAAATCCTTCGAACTATGATTACGTAACCAGCATTCTTCTCTGATTCATGTCTTCTTTTCAGTCCATAGAGGTCAGATGTAAGTAAAAAACACAGAATATTGAAGTGTGATTGTAATTAAAAGCAACATTAACACATTCAGGTTTAAAAATGCCACCGAATACATTGACATTATATGTTAAATTGTTCTCTGATATCTAAACAGTAGCTATGTTGGTTTTGAGCATATTTGGAAGGATCGTGAATATTTTTATATAGGCTTAATTGTATTTATTTATTCATTCATTCATTTTCTTTTCGGCTTGTGTGTTGCTTCCCTTTATTACTGTAATATGGGGTCGCCATAGCGGAATGAACCGCCTATTTGTATTTATAATCGGCAAAAAGAGATGTATTTAGAGTTGTATATTGATGAGTTTTATGAAGTTTATTGCTTTTCCTTCAGTCCAGAAAAATCCCAGTAAGAGCTTAGTAATATGACACAATGCATAAATGTGAATTAAATGTATATATTAAGCAGTTTGCATGTGTTTGTTGCCTCATTACAAACATATGTAGCATATGTAGTTCACAGTATACACGTTAAACTAACAAAATATACATTTAAACAGACCTTATACCTCTTCAGGGTGTAATTGAATACATCTATGATATGTATATTCCTCATTTTGGATTCAGATAAATAGACTTGTCACAATAGTCAATATATTGACTTATCACGTGATATATGAAAATGAAAGTGGTTAATTTTGGAGGCAAAGTATACTGTCTATATTATATAAAGAAATTTAAGATGATGATGATTCGGCTACATAACATAACAAGCAAATTTTTTGTCGAACACACAAACTGCTTACTGTAGAAGGCAGGGCTTATGTAGCATCTCCATGCATGCTGCACCACACACACACACAGACAGAATGCTTGCGAGAGAGAGCAAATAGTGGAGGTGAAGAAGAAGGAAACTATGGTGTTTGAAACTCCCTGTATGCTATATTCCATTTATTTCCATCTATGCCTACTATTGCCTATTCATATATATATATATATATATATATATCCAGAAGTTCATTTTATGGCAGCTATAAGACTGCCAATGTGTAAACTTTAATGCTGAATTTCAGACCATGTGCAAATAAAATTTTCACACCTGTGTAATTTTTGTTCCCCTTCATAAGGGAACTCCAACGTGTGTCTGTAGTGAACAGACTTTTGGGAATTCATCCGATGACCTATCACTCTGAAGAATAAGAAAACGGGCCAATGTAATGCCAATTAAATTGGTGGAGCTTGGCTTCACAGCTGATCCTGATGAGTCAATATTAGTTCTAATATCAGTCAGCTGCTGGAGTCAGCTCACTAGAATTGTTGCTTCAGAGCTGATCACGAGACTGAAGAACCTTTCTGTTGAGCTGACTTCCAGAGAAGAAAGCTTTTCCTTCACCAGTGTGGGGGAAGACGTTCTAGCAGCGGTCGAGCTGGGATTCCCGTCCCCTTGCCATTTCGCTGGTGATCTAAAAGAGCAGTTTACTAAAACAGCAGAATTCCCTAAGCACATGGTCGAGTAGCGCACCTTTTTAAAGATGGCGTTTCGACCATGCGTTTCTGGATGTGGTGGTTTCCTCGCCCCGGATGACCGGCACGAGTGCTGTATCTCATGCTTGGGGGTCCAACATGTTGAGGCAGTGCTCGCAAATGGTTCTTGCCCTCATTGCGAGGGCTTGACAGGTGCGCAACTGAGGTCGCGGTGAGCCCTTGTATTAGGGCAAGTCCCCCCTGCTGCTCCCCGCCAAGCAGTTAGCACTCGGGTAGGCCTAAGGGTTACAGTGGGGGCTCATCCATTGCCTTCGGGCCCGCAGACCCCTCACTCCTCATCAGTGCGCTCTGTTTTTGCTTCGAGTGCCAGTGCTGGTACACGCTCTGGGTTGGCTGTGCTTTCATTAGATGACACCGGGGACGTGATGTCCATCACTGCATCGGAGGGCGGGCTGACATGCTCCGAGGAAGATCCGGACCCCCTGCCACCCTTCAGGGTGGTCAGCGAGGTTTTGTATTTAGAATTGGACATGTTAGCTGTGTTATTTTGAGCTGCTTTGGCCGTGGGACTGGAGATGGCTTGTCCCCCAGAACCACAGCCAGACCGCTTAGATGGGTGTTTTGTGGGGGTTCAGAAGAAGGTGAAGCCCTCCAAACCCCCCATCCCCTTCTTCCCGGAGGTACAGAGAGAGCCCACACAGACATGGAGGACACCTTTTTCTGCCCGGTCCAGCCAAACTCCTTTCCAAAGCGTGCAGGTTATCTGAGTCACACACAGCCAGAGCCTACACTGATGTGGGCCAGGCCGCATCCGCTCTGCACGCTATGGCCACCTATCACCACTACCAAGCCAAGAAGCTGGCCGAGCTGCAGGAAGGTGGTTCTTCCTCGGGCTTGATGCATGAGCTCTTCAGAGCAACCGGTTATGCTCTTATGACCATCAAATCGGCTGCTCATGCCCTGGGGAAGACGATGGCCACACTAGGTGTGCCGGGAACCTGGCCACAACTGGCCGCCAGGAAGAAGGAGGCGGAGAACCGACGATGTTTTAAAGAAATATTTATTAATAAAAGACAGAGACAGAGAGGGGAGAGAGGAAAAAAAAATTGGGGTTCGGTTCTCCAGACACGCTGCCACTCGGTCCTCAACCAACTGAGAGATGTGACGACATGCTGGAAGCCCTATCGAGGAATCTATCCACCCGTCTGTCTTCTGGTGTCCGGCGGCGGTTCTCCTGGCTGGCAGCATTTCTGGTCTCCTGCTCCGCTCCCGCTTCGGTGGAGGATGCAGGCTTCGGCATCATGGCGGATCACGGCGACTCCCCCCGGGCTCTCTGGGATGACTCCCTTCAGCTCTTTCCCATCCGGTGGGGAGCCCCGCGTCCTCTGCTCCTCCCCATGCTGGGAGACGGCAGCAGGCAGATCCTTCCTTGCCAGCCTCAGGCCGCCCCGTCACTCTGGCAGACGAACGGGTTTCTCCCCCACTCAGGTTAACTCCCGAACACTCGCCCTCCTCTCAGCAGCGAGGGCAACTGGACGACATGTTACTCCTTCTCCCGGGTTTTCGGCACCACTGTAATAAAGTTTACGGCCACCTGGCCGCCGGGAAGAAGGAGGCGGAGAACCGACGATGTTTTAAAGAAATATTTATTAATAAAAGGGACGGCAGCTCCTCACGGAGACTGCCGTCTAAACCAAATCCAACGGACGGCAGCTCCTCACGGAAACTGCCGTCAAACTGAAAGCAAAAGTAAAACAATATGTCCGGGCCCAGTCCTCTCTCTCTTTTCTCTGCCATCGTTCCTCCTCTTATAGTCCAGAGCTCCTTCCGTGGGATTGGAGACAGGTGCGCGCAACAGGTGTATCTCATCTGTGGCAGGCCTTGTTTCGCTCCCACGGCTCTCGGCCACGCCCCCTCGCCACAATCGCTTTCTTAACGCTCCCATATCCCAGGCTGGCCTGTTCAGCGACAACGTTGAGGAGTTCACCCAGGAATTCTCCGTAGTGGAAGAGCAGTCCAAGGCGATGGGAGAAGTCATCTACGAGCAGGCTCGGAAAACTGCTCCTCCTGCTGCCCCATCCACCTCGGCTGCTTCTTGTCGAGGGCATCTACCCGTGGCTTCAACATCTGCTCCGCTTCCGCTGCCCGCTTCACCGGTCAATCGGTAAAGCAGAGCCTCTCGCGGGCCTGCGCCACTAAGTTCGGTAAATGGAACGTGAAGCATCCCTGAGACGGGCCATGCGGAGAAAAGGGGTCCTGTTCTTTTCTCGTTTGGGGGGCTGAGGAACATCACAGTCAACAACATTGACTTTAAAAACACCACTGCTGGCCTTCGGGCTGGCGGTGACCAAATTTTCAACAAAAGAGCAGTTTCCTCTCTCTCCGGATGCATAAACCCAAGCCCTGCCAATCTGGGACGCTCCGCCTTCTAGCTCGCAACATAGGGCCCCTTCACCTCAGGCTCTCAGAGTGCAGCAGAACAAAATCCTTTCTCTCACTCTGGCCTCACCGCGGGATCCTGGGAGGAAGGTAAGAGACATTCTCTTATTTTCAGCTCTTCCTCGGGATGCTTCGCTTCCCCGGGTGAGCACTCCCTTCTCGATCTGCTCCTCCGCTTGCATGTCAGCGATCACTCCGATGGTGCCATTAGTGCGTGCTCTTCCAGCATGGTTAGCGCTTCCCAGCGCGGTGGCTCATATGGACGATCAGACTTGGCTACGCGATTCAGTTCACTATTTTCCCTCCCAAGTTCACGGGTGTTAATTTTACAAGGATCAGTGCCGAGAGTGCCCCTGTCCTGCGTGAGGAGATTGCTGTCCTCCTGGCGAAGGATGCCGAGCAGGTCCCTCCAGCCGAGATTTTACAGCCCGTATTTCATAGTCTCCAAAAAGAGTGGGGGGTTAAGACCAATGCTAGATCTGCTGAGACTGAACTGACATTTACACAAGATGCCGTTCAGAATGCTCACGCAGAAGCACTTACTGCAGAGCGTCTGTCCTCGGGATTAGTTTGCAGCTATGTCTCCATCCTTCGACACCACTGTCCATTTCTCAGGTTCGCGTTCTATCTCTGCATGTTTTCACCAAGTTCGCTGAGGGTGCCTTAGCTCCACTTCGGCTCACGGGCTTACACAAACTCAATTATTTCGACGACTGGTTGGTTTTAGCCTCCTCTCTGGATCAATTGTTTATGCACAGAGACAAGGTGCTCCGGCACCTCAACCAGTTGGGGATTGGGGTCAACCGAGAGAAGAGCAAACTTTGCCCTGTGCAGAGGATCTCTTATCTAGGGCTGGAGCTGGATTCGATCACCATGGTTGCGCACCTCTACGAGTAGCGCGCCAGGCTGATGCTTTCTTGTCTGAGCAAGCTTGACAGGGAAATAGTGATCCCACTGAAATTTTTTCAGAGGCTCCTGGGGACTATAGCATTCGTAGCGGCAGTCATGCCGCTCAGTTTGCTTCATATGAGACTACTTCAGCGTTGGCTTCTCGATGAGTCCCCAGACAGGCATGGTGCGCGGGTACGCACCGGGTGCACGTCACTCTGCTGTGTTGCACACCCTCAGTCCCTGGATTGATCTTGCTTTTCTACAGGTTGGTGTGCCCCAAGGGCTAGTATCCAGGCATGTCGTATTGACGGCACATTGGCACATCAACTGCCTAGAGCTTTTGGCAGTGTATCTCACTCTCAGCCACTTTTTTCCAATGCTGGAGCAAAAACACGTGCTGGTCAGGATGGACAGCATGGTGACGGTGTTGTATATTAACCATATGGGGGCATACGTTCCTGCCGCATATCTCAGCTCGCTTGCCGTCTGCTCCTTTGGAGTCATACGCGGTTGAAATCGCTGAGTGTCATTCATATTCTGGGTGAGCTCAACCATGCAGCCACATGCGCTCTCATGGCAGCTAGCGTCCCGAAGAGAATGAAGACTCCACCCTGATTCAGTCCAGCTGATATAGGCGCACTTTAGGGAGGCCCAGATCGACCTGTTTGCTTCCCCTGAGAATGCACATTGTCAGCTGTTTTATTCCCTCACCGAGGCCCCCCTCGGCACGGATGCACTGGCTCACAGCTGGCCATCAGGCACGCGCAAATATGCATTTTCCCCAGTGAGCCTAATCGCACAGACACTGTGCAAAGTCAGGGAGGACAAGCAGCAGGTCTTGTTTGTTGCACCTCTCTGGCCCAACCGGACCTGGGTTTCCGAAGTCACACTCCTCGCGACAGCCCCTCCTTGGCACATTCCTCTGTGGGAGGACCTCCTCTCTCAGGGACGGGGCACCCTCTGGCACCTGCGCCCAGTTCTCTGGAACCTCCACGTTTGGTCCATAGACGGAATACGGAAGACTTAGGTGACTTACCGCCTTCGGTAGTTAACACCATCACTTAGGCTAGAGCGCCCTCTACAAGGCATGCCTACGCCCTTACCATTTAGTGAGTGAGTGCTTCTGAATGGCTGTATTTAAATTTCTGTCGTGTTTTGTCTGGTGCAAATGGCCATCACTGCATATCTCATCATGAAGCGTGTTGTTAGGACATGCGGTTACAATGTAACCTGCTCACCTAATGTTTACATTCATAATATTTATATTATTTGCTAATTAATAACCTCATGTAGAACTGAATCTGTCTCATTTTGGAGTCTACTGTCCACCAGAGGTCGCATTTTGATCGCATTTTGGTCACAGAGCCTATCTGAATGAATGAATGAAATATGCGGTTTTCCACCAAGACAACCCAGAGTGCTGAAATATAATTGGCTAAACTGGCATTGGGCGGGTTAAAAGAACATAAAGATAGACATGGCACGGAAAAAACACGGAATGGAAAAAACATTTTCAAAGCAGAATATCTGACTTCAGCATTGTTTTTCAGATAAACAGGTATGTGCACTTAGCATGTTTCTTAAATATCTGCAAACATAGTATGGTATTTTTATGCTTTAGAAGAGTCAAAAACTTACATACAGCACCTTTAAGATCTTGTGGTCGGCAAAAGGGAAGTGCTGTATCAAAACAGAGGTTGGCCAACTGGTTAGTTGATGCCATTGCCCTTGCTTATCATTGCCAGGGCGAGTCGCCCCGAATGTGAGAGCGCACTCTACTAGAAGTGTCGCCTCCTCTAGGGCATTAGCATGCGGCGCCTCTCTCACAGATATCTGCAGAGCTGTGGGCTGGGCAACACCTAACACATTCACAAGCTTTTATAATCTTTGAGTGGAGCCTGTTTCTACCCGATTATTGGGTAACCCCAATCAGCACCTGACTCAGCAGGGGACCCGAGTGCATGGCTCATGGTGTGTTGTCTGGTATGCCCATCTCGTCTACCTACATACTGAGGTTCAGTGCCAGCTATGTGCATTTATCTGTTTTGGTGATGCCATATGCACTATTTACCATGGTGTGTTCCCCCTTTTCAGGTGGACCAGTCTGTTCCTTAACCGCTAACCAGCTTATCATATGTAGCACTCCCCCTCATTAGGGCTAGTCCATATGCTCTATTACCATCAAGTCTCCCCTCTTTGGTAGCAGGTGGTCTCCGCAGCATCCTCCCTCCTTCGGGGACTGGCACGCTTTCCCAACGTACTGTCATATTTCTAAAATTCCTAGTCTATATTAGCTAGGTAATAGCACATTTATGACCCCCGATCAAAATTCAAATATTTTGATCCTAGGGGACGTTGGAAGGTTGCACTTTTGGTGATGTCAGTGCATTCACGCTTCGCTAACTGCACATCAGGAGCATGACAGGCTTAGCTTAGATGCTGTGTTTTTCATTCTGTCTCCCAATAGTCTGTTTACTACAGACACACACATTGGAGTTCCCTTATGAAGGAGAACGTCCTGGTTACTTCCGTAACCCATGTTCCCCCGAATAGGGAATGAAGACATGTGTCTTCACTGCCACAGCACCTGAGTCTCCAGCTGGGAGCTAAGTGATCGGCTCTTTAGCAGGCAAATTCTAGTGAGCTGACTCCAGCAGCTGACTGATATAATATTTATAATGGCTCATCAGGATCAGCGGTGAAGCCAAGCTCCGCCAATGCAATTGGCATTTCATTGGCTCGTTTTCTTATTCTTCAAAGTGATAGGTCATCTGACGAACTCCCAAAAGTCTGTTTACTACAGACACACGTCTCCGTTCCCTATTCGGGGAACGTGGGTTACGGACATAACCAGGACGTTCTATGTATTTTATTTTGCCCTGTAATGTTTTCTTCTGCATTAAGAGAATTATAATTAAAAAGTTCTTAGTAATTTGTCCTGTAAAATGTGTTATTGAATTAGAAGGCAGGGCTCTGTAATTGTTCTTTTGACGAACACTGCCATCTTGTGGTCACATTGCGAAAAGTAGCAAGTGACAGTGAATAGGAAAACAGAGTACAAGCACTTGCAATGAAAAGACCTACATTCTGGGTCTCTGCTTACTGTTTGGTATTCTCCCCTTGATAAGGCATGATCTTTAAGTTCAATGTGAATTATTTTCCTTATGTATATATATTAGAGTTTGTTTAGCAATATTATAACCTTTTGTGTTACTGTGCAATAGATTTGTAAGTAAAGTAATTGTAGCTACCTGTCTTCACATGTGCTAGCTATATGCTAGAATATAGTTTAGAAGCATATTATGTTTATTATTAGTTAATAATTAGACATGCAAAAGTAGGAATATAGTCATATTCATGTATGTATAAGAACACTGGATGTATATTCATGTCATTATTGTTTCTATTACAGTTTTACAACAAAAATAACAAAAATAAGTCAGAAATATTACAAGTGGTACATCAGTAAAGCTTTAAAGAATGCTACACTGTCTCACGGGTGTTTACTGAAGCCATTTATGTTTAGCTCGCTGCATAGGCTAAATAAGTACATTTGGCTGAGGGCAAAAGTTATTTCATTGTTTGAAAGAAAAGTAAGCAGCATATTTACATGATCTACTGTATATGCCAAACTATTCAGATGTTTGCAAATATCTGTCAGAACCCGGGGTTGAACTTTGCTTTCTTTCTCTTTTCTGACAGCGTTTTCTATCTTTTCTTTCTGACAACTTTCTAATTTATCTCCAAAATCCTGTGTAACTTTACACAGCTGATCGTCTTTGTCAATTAGTAGCCTTAAGCTGCGATCACACTAGAGTTTGAGCATGAAAACTCTGTCATACGGCGTTGCGAAAAGGGGCGGGATTAAACAAGACGATTACCTGATTACTACAAGATGAACTTGTCCTTGCGTTTCCGGTCTGACGCATTTGCGTGCGTATGAATGGAAGTCTATGGGGAGAAAAGTTCAGTTTGACAGCAGCTTTACATGTTTACTGCCACATGCCTTTCATTTCTGCTGATTGCTGGTCCTATATCTAAGGGGGTGTTTTGCTTCTCCTCTTGACAAAGTGTTGGGTTTTTTACTGCTTTCTTGTCGGTCTGTTGCTTGTTTTATCTCTGTATTATCTGTCTAGTTCTCTGGAGCCATTCTGGATTTGGTCTGCCCTGCTGGAGAATCAATCCTATGCCTTACCATTGCCCTTTTCCTGTATTACCAGGCCTGGACCAAAGACTTGCTTTATTTTTGACAGAAATTTTGCCCACTCCTGATTTTGTTCATCATGTGGTGCTACTAATTTTAATTGGAATTTATCCTATGTTGTGACACGTTGCCTGTGGTCCAGTCTTCAGTTTATTTTTGCTAAAATTCAAGATCTGCCCTGGATATCAGCAAGTTACTTATTCTTTTTCTTTTTGCTTGTTTAATTAAAAACATATTGAATTAGCTCCTCTACTTTTGGGGTCCTTTATACAGACATGCCTGACTCTCATACAGTTGTAAATATATTTAAATGACAAAGATATTTAACTTTGCAGTGAGTGTATTGGTGCATTTATACTGCAGTCCTCAGTTTCCTCCTGCTGCTCTAATTGTGTTTAGTTCAATTCATCTGTCTCACTCCATCCTTATGTCTATGTTTTTTTTCTTTACCCCATCTCCATCTTTAGGCGTGGAGGCAGGGCTTGTATTTTATTTATCACAAAATGTATGCAATCGATTAAAGAGAAGAGGTCGCCCTCCTCTGTGCCAGTAATCAGGCCTTCATGCTTTAAATTTCATTATTTATAAAGCAAGCCCTCTGCTTCCCTTTCTTGGTTTACAGACTACACTTATGCACTCCAAAAATATTTATGTGCATGACATCAGCCCTGTCTTTTCACTCTCCAGCATTCATTATGTGAGACGCTTTGGGGTAAATAACAGTATGTCCTGTGTACAGATGCACAAAACTCAGAAGAGGCAAAGCAAGGGTGTCTTGTGGTTTGTTGTTTGAGATATTATAGAAATGCCATAAACAGTAAAGTTTTCCAGTGACAGTTGTGTCTAAGTACATAAGTGAGTCAGTTTGTATGGCTTTTGTGTCTGTTTATTCATTAAGGGGTCTGCATGGTTTTACTTTGCACCAGAGCCATGTTGCCCAAAGCTGGTTGCATTTTTACCCAGGTTCATGTTTAGTTTTAGCTAACTCTGAATTACACTGTAAAAAAAGTTGACCTGAAATTCACAGTAAATTACTGGCTGATAATTGAATTACTTTCACAGTAAATTACTGTATGTAAATTCACAGTAAATTATTGTGAAATTGCAGCCATATAGTGTAACTTTACAGTAGATAGGAAAGTCAATTACTGTGATTTCACAGTATTATCTTGTAGAATTAAGTGTATTTTACTGTGAAGTTGCAATACGATTACTGTGATTTAGCAGTAGGTTGCAGTTGAAATATTTGATTTAACTGTAAAGTTACATTTATATCCTGGATTTATGTAATTTAACAGTTTGGTGCTGAAAAATTTTTAAGCAAATTTGGGTCACCCAAAAATTACAATTCTGCCATGATTTACTCACCCTCAGGTTGTTGAAATTTGTTAAATATGATTTTTTGTTAAGCACAGGAATAAAAATATCAAATATCTCCTATTGTGTCTGACAAAACAAAAAAAGATAAAGGATTGAAACAATCTGAGAATTCGTAAATGACAACAGAATCTTCATTTTTTGGGTGATCTGAGAAGACACTAAATCAAATAAAAACAAAAACTGATACATTTTACACATTTATTTAACAGTTTAATGACATCAGTGTAATCATTTCAGAAAATTCTCAAAAGGTGAAGCCTCTCTCCATTGAACCAAAAAATACTATAAGAACATATTAAAAAATCTTCTGACATCATACGTAACATACATATTAATCTCTCTCTCTCTCTCTCTCTCTCTCTCTCTCTCTCTCTCTCTCTCT
>CAIGQZ010032266.1:13494960-13507593 GCA_903798205.1 Danio tinwini | reverse complement strand
AAAATAAGTATTTGATCACACTGTGATTTTTCAAAATCTCCTACTTAGAAATCATGTAGGGGTCTGGATTTTTAGCATAATTGCAATTCAACTGTGAGAGACAGAATCTAAAAATAAAAATCCGGAAATCACATAAAATGATTTTTTTAACAATTTATTTGTAAATTACTGTGTGAAATAAGTATTTGATCACTTGAGTCAAGCATTTTAAAATATTTAGTACAGAAGCCTTTGTTAACAATTACAAAGGTCAAAGGGTTCCTGTAGTTCTTCATTAGGTTTGCACACACTGAAGGAGGGATTTTGGCCCACTCCACCATACAGATCTTCTCTAGATCTGTCAGGTTTCGGGGCTGTCGCTTTCTATTGGATAGGTCTGGAGACTGGCTAGGCCACTCCAAAACCTTGATATGCTTCTTACGAAGCCACTCCTTGGTTTTCCTGGCAGTGTGCTTTGAGTCATTGTTATGTTGGAAGACCCAGCCACGACCCGTCTTTAATGCTCTGACTGAGGGAAGGAGGTTTTTGCCCAATATCTCACAATTCATGGCCACGTTCATCCTCTCCTTAATACAGTGCAGTCATTCTGTCCCCTGTGCAGAAAAACACCCCAGAGCATAATGCTTCCAGCCCCATGCTTCACTGTAGGTATGGTATTATTGGGATGATACACATTATTCTTCTTCCTCCAAACATGATGAATGGAGTTAAGACCAAAAATTTTTACTTTGGTCTCATCTGACCACAGGACTTTCTCCCATGACTCCACTGGATCATCCAGATGGTCCCTGGCAAACTTCAGACGGGTCCGTGTGATGCATGGTTTTAAAAACATGACATCTTAGTGTATTACTGATAATAGCCTTGAAAACTGTGGTCCCAGCTCTCTTGACGGCATTGATCAGCTCCTCCCGTGTAGTTCTGGGCTGATTCTAGACTATTCTTGGCATCATTAATACCCCACGAGGAGAGATCTTCCATGGGGCCCCAGTCCGAGGGACATTGACAGTCATTATTAGCCTCTTCCATTTTCTGACAATTGCTCCAACAGTTGTTCTTTTTTCACCAATCTGCTTGGCAATTGCCCTGTAGCAGTTTCAGCTTTATGAAGGTCTACAATTTTGTCTCTTGTGTCCTTTGACAGCTTATTGGTTTTGGCCATGTTGCTACTTAGATTTTTGACTGATTGTGGGGTGCACAGGTGTCTTAATGACAGCTAGGGACCTCAAACAAGTGCTACTAAATTAGAATCATGAGCAGAGTCTAGCTGGACTAATTTAAAGCAAAATAACAGGTCTTTGAGGGTCAGAAATTTGGCTGAAAAGCAAGTGATCAAATACTTATTTCACACAGTAATTTACAAATAAATTGTAAAAAAAAAAATCGTACAATGTGATTTCTGCATTTTTATTTTTAGATTCTGTCTCTCACAGTGGAATTGCACATATACTGAAAATTCTAGACCATTCCATGATTTCTAAGTAAGAGATCTTGAAAAATCACAATGTGATCAAATACTTATTTCCCTCACTGTGTGTGTATATATATATATATATATATATATATATCAGAGGTCGCTTTAGACTTTCTCATTGTCCGTCATTTTGACCGAGAGGGTTGTAAAATTACGTAATTTTATAAAATTGAGGGTTGTAAAATTCTGTCATTTTCTACATCGCTTTTTCATTCATATTTGAAACATGAACTTTCACGATGGGCATATAGGCTAAATTATGCATTTATTTATTTGACAAATGAACAAAAACTCCATCAAAGTTATTGTTCAGCAATTTCATGTGCTTTTTTTGCACCAACAGCGGAGGGAATTTTGTTCTGGAGGCTGAAGCCGCGTTCTGCTGCCACACTGGAGACCGGAATTATTAGCACCATGTCAGCCAGCAGTTTTGTAGTCAGGAAATATTTGTCCTTATCAGTGATCAGAAGTTTGCAGGATTCTCTTATGTAGGATTTCCGATCCTGGAAGCACTCGTTTCACCGGGAAAAAATCCTGCAACATGCTACTTCTGCACCACGGGTGCAACTGGACCCCTCTGTGTTCCGTAGTGCTCACAAACGCGCTTCAAAGCATCCAGTCCATAGCTCTTCAACGCACTGTCAGTGGTCAGATAGCGAGATGCCTTGAGTATGGTGTCGAGGTTAGCATCATGCTCCAAAGGGAATCTTTTTGTGATAGATTTGGTGAGCTCTGCTATGTACTCTGTGCGCAAAACCAAAAATTTCTGAAATCTGCCTGTGTCAGCGTAATGCCACAGCTAGAACTTGCTATCTTGTAATGTCTTGTTAAATTCTGACTCTGCCTTGCCTGTTCCATTCATTAAATCATGTGTGCTAGCAAGGGTCATGTTCACCTTTGTTAATAATATCACAACTAATTGGCCGTTTAAAGAAACTTCTCACACTCGGCAGCCGTGACACTTTTTCAACTGTACGCAGCGGTGACAAAGAGGAGACAAAACAAGACAACTGCTAATTAATAAGGGCAATCACCATCAGCTGGACAGGAGTGGGAATTACAGTTAGCTACAAATTACAATAGATCGCCCTCAGCATAATCCATCAAAATGACGGATCACCTTCAGATTTTTTCCGTCACTGCTGAAAAAAATCAGTCGGTTAAAAAATGTGGTTAACGCGACCTCTGATATATATATATATATATATATATATATATATATATATATATATATAGGGTTCGTAGAAGGTGCTTGAAGTGCTTGAATTTGGCTTTTAGAAATTTAAGGCCTGGAATACCTGGTATGATGGTTCGATGATCTACACACACGTTCCGCTCCCTTCTCTTCGACAGCGAATTTACTCGCCTCTGACCTGTCACTTATAAATACAGTCAGTCTAAATGTCGACGCGAGAATGCAGGTATTGCGCAATTACGAATTTCTGCAAATGCCACGAGTGCTTTATTTTAACATGAGAGTGCAGTCATGTACGATAATTGCAAAAACAGATATGCAAGCTCTTAAAAAGGCTTTTTCAAATTAACTGCAAGTCCTCTCGTTATCATCGCGTGTGTGTGCTCAGACTATACAATCGAGATCTCCTCACTATTAAAGTAGACATTACTTATCTTTGCTCCTTGACTAAATTTAGTCAAAAACTATCTAGCATTTAGAATTTGCTATAATTAGATAATGCTAACGGACCTCTTATTTGGCTGTATCATGAAGTGAAACTTAGCCTAGCATAACTTTTAAGCAAAGGTGGAACTTTTTTTTATTTCTTTACAACAAAAGAACTATGCTAGAAATGTTTGCTTGAGGTATTTGTGTGATTTATACATAATAGCTGTATTCTGATCTGTCTTAAAGCATCACTAAATTGTACAGGCATTACATGTCAAAGCAATCTGTTGTTACATTTATCAAAATAAGCAATAAGGCTCTTAAAGCACTGCTTTGAAAAATGTTTTTCAATATATATATATATATATATATATATATATATATATATATATATATAATCCTTCTGCCACCTCTGAAAGCAGCCGCTAAACAAATACCCATTAACATCAGCTAATAGTCCCCATATCACTCTTTGGCCAGTAAATGCTCAATTGGGCTTCTCGCTATATATGATTCATCTGTTTTTCAGCTGGTCATCAAGACTCACACCAAATTCTTAAGCTTTGCCAAATGTGGAAAAGCCACAGAGGTTACCACTTACGTCTAGTGGACTTCCTGTTCTATAATCTCCCATGGAAAATCTTGTTTTTTAAAGAAGCAGAGCGAGTGTGCATCAGAGACGACTTTCTATTTATGTGCTTGTTTTGGATGTAATGTAACTCTCAGACTTTGATTATTGCTTTATTTATTCTCCGTAATATACAAAATGTGGTATTACAGCCCATTTAAGGATGACAAATTACATTAGATAGTCTCTCAGTAGGACAAAGAAAGTAAATGATGTTCTCCATTGTTTATCAGAAATTAATACACTTCAATCAATAATACTGAATAGATTTCCCCCCTAAATTTTGAGTTCCAAGGACACACCACTGGCTTCAAACCTCAACATTTATTTATTTATTTTTTTTTTGAGAAAAGCTATACTATCCTGTATAAATCACAGCCTCTGTCACCTCATCAAACATTTGTTCCAAAAGGTTCCCTGGGGTCACATGATGGAGTTCTATTGGAAGCCACAAGCTTTAACAATGGCTCTATTGACCGATGCAGATTCCATGTGGGACTCTAAATGCAAAAGCGCTAACAGGTTGGCTTTAAAGGAGTGTCCTGATGCTAATTTATCACATAAGTGTGTGACCTTTGTTCTTTGCACAGCTTCCCATTGGGGGGTGAAAACAACATGGCTTTGTTAGGCAAGTCAAGGTCAAAGGACGACTGGAGAGAGAAAGAACCCAGGAGAAAAAGAGATTCCTGTTTTTAGTAGGTCACTTTGTTTCTTAACGTGTAGTGACTCGTCCCTTGTTGAATGGACTTTAAACATTAGTAATTACAGCATTCTCTAGGAAGGATGTGAAGTGGTGTGTGTTTCCGCTCTTATAATGTCTCCTGAGAAAGACCTCCATAGCTCATCTTACACAAAAACGCCACTCTTTGGGGCTGTAGATCTGTTCTTTCTAGCTTGCATGTTGCACTACTTTCTGTATTTGTAATCCAAAGCTTATCTTAGCTCTTTACGGGAAAAGTCCTTTTGATGTATCCCTGTGTTTCCAGAAGAGCTTTAACATTCTCCTAAATCAGACATGGGGAACTCCACAGGCTCAGTTCCTTTCCACACAGAGTTCAAACATTATGTAATGCAAAGCTATTGTTAAATTACAAAATTAGACAAATCATTTTGACCTTCTTTGTGTAAAGAAGAAAAAAATGACAACGGAAATATTGTCATGGGCCCTTTGACTAGGGAGAATCCACTAAATGAGCTTTGTTCAGGCTTATCGTTTGTCCAGGCACCAATATGAAAGGGATAGTCATCATAATTTACTTACCCTCTCATCCACTGTTTCCTAACCAGTTTGAGTTTCTTTCTTATGTTGAAAAGAAAGATGTTTAAAGAAGGATGGAAACTTGCAGCCATTGACATACATTGTATTTTAATTGTATTATTATCCTACTTAAACATAGTATTATTTTTATTCTGTCTTCTTAGACCAATTCTATCTCCTAGGGCTTTAATGCTACATGCCCCAAATTTGGCAAAAAGCAGTGTTATGCGTTAGATTTTGATGCTATATCTTTTTAGGTTTATCAGACTGGTTTTCCAATAAATAAACTTTAAGCATTATATTTTTAAAATATGGCAAGCCATTTAAACTTAAAGTCCATTTTTTACTAATATGGTAGGCCATTTTTACAAAAAGTCCAAGTTTCACTCATATTGGCAAGAATTTTTGATGTATTATCACTAAGCTGTCAATTGTACCCATAGCAACAAAACAGGCTAACCTAGCAACCATTTAAAAACAGCAATATCTCTACATCAGAACATCGTAGGGACCTGGGTATTAGCTCGTTTGACTCATGCTAGCAAAATGGGACTTCCTGTGTACTATGAATAGTAACAATGATTAGCCAAATGCTAATAACAATTAGCTACATGCTATTAATGAGTATCTAAGTGCAATAGCACAAGCTAGAAATGCTTTCTAAGTATCAGGATTTGATCAAACATGTACATGAGGGTTGCCATTTAGCAACCTAGTTTATATTAGCAACTATCTAGCAATACCATAAACATTTTAGCAACTGCCTAGGACTTAGTAACCGCTGTGATTCTCGTGAACTGCCATTCCCAGTCCTAGCGCAGTCATGTTTGTTCCTATACTGCACAAAAATTTTCGCAAATTTGCAGTTTTCTCATTTTGTGATTCATTTTTCCCCATTTATTTATGATTTTGAATTGCATTATGTGGTCTTGATATTTGTTAACACCTTTTAACCTTCAAAAATTACACAAAGAGACTTTTATGAACATTTTTAATAGTTTAAAGTGATATATTGTCTGGGTTTGTGTTGTATATTATGGTACAAAAACCTTGTAATAAACTGCCAGTAAATTTTCTGTTATTTTACAGACTTATTGCTCTATCTTTCTTTGTTGTTTTTTAGACATTCAAACACAACGACTAACAAATTTGATTCAACAAACATTTACACAGCAATTGACAATAAAACATGCAATATACAAACAATACATACAGAAGTATAGTGTTAATAGATTACAGTTTTTCTCAGTGGCTTTGGTGCGTTTCTCATTCCTTCCAGCAAATTGCAAATGCTTTTGGACATGAATAAATTGCTTTCATACAACTCTCTGCTGTTTGTA
This sequence comes from Danio tinwini, assembly GCA_903798205.1. Taxonomy (NCBI): domain Eukaryota; kingdom Metazoa; phylum Chordata; class Actinopteri; order Cypriniformes; family Danionidae; genus Danio; species Danio tinwini. The sequence goes on along the minus strand of CAIGQZ010032266.1, from coordinate 13,501,269 downwards.
ACATTATCATTTGCTTATGTCATGTCAGTCAAAATTAACTAAACTTGTGGATGCTGAATAGTCATTCCAAATAAAACTAATAGTCCTCATTTCATTACTTGAGTCATTACATACAAAAACGTTGAACTAGTTGTTAAAATCTGTCAAGCTAATTTTATTTAAAAAATGTAAATATGTAAAGACACTGAATATGTATGTTTCACATGTTTACTGCAGATGCTCTTTACAATTCTAATTTATTCACAGCATTGTGCAAAAGAATAAATACACCCTCATTTACAACAAACATAAACTCCCTTTGGGTAGAGCTGTGCACGACTGTAAACCATATTGCAGTACATATTGGAACTGAACCTACAACATACACAGGTCTGTAAATCATTCATGAAATTGTTCACTTTAGAAGACATTTTCAGAAAAAAAAAAGATTTAAAGTTTTTAAATAAAATGAGCTTGACAGATTTTGACAACTATAGTTCAACATTTTGTATGTAATGACTCAAGTAATGAAATGAGGACTATTAGTTTTATATGGAATGACTATTCAGCATCCACAAGTTTAGTTCATTTTGACTGACATGACATGAGTAAATGATAATGTTATAAACAGCAGAGAGTTGTATGAAAGCAATTGATGCATGTCCAAAAGCATTTGCAATTTGCTAGAAGGAATGAGAAACTGCTACTATGATGTGCACAAGTGACTAATTGTTTTGAGAAATGCATTAAATGTTGTGCAAATGTAAATAGTGTTGTGAGAAATGCACCAAAGTGACTGAGAAAAACTGTAATAATATTAACCTTCGTTCTAGTAGATAGACAAATGGAATGCTATTGCGCACCTGCATCACCAGAGGCTCGTGAGAGCACCTGCATCACGATTTCGTGCCTCTAAGGAACCGGATGATGAGGTTATGCCTTCCCACGGTGCTGCCAGCCACTGCGTCATGGTGAGCGAAGATATGTGAGGGGTGGATTTAATCATGGCGTCATGGTGAGGGGTGGATTTAATCGTCTCGCGCCTCTGAGGAACCGAATTATGAGGTTATGGCTTCCCACAGTGCTGCCAGCCACCGCGTCATGGTGATCAGAGATAGTAGCCACATAAACTTTCAGTGTGAAGGGTGACAGCCTGCGCTCCAACCTATCCTGAAGGAAAGAAAGCACAATGCTGATTTGGCAAGTTTGGGGGTCTTCTCAGCGAGGAGCGCACCATTCAGTGAATAGACTCCACTCTAGGAGAGGAAGCTCTAGCCTGAGTGATGGTATTAACCACCGGTAGACCATCGGTAGGTTACCTAAGTCTTCCTCGCTGTGTCTAGGGACCACACGTGGATGTTCTAAAGATCTGGGCGAGGGTGCCAGATGGTGCCCTGTCACTGAGAAAGGAGATCCTCTCTCAAAGGGATTTGCCAGGGAGAGGTCATCGCGAGGAGGGAGTGTTCTGATATCCAGGTCTGGTTGGGCCAGAGAGGAGCAACTAGCAAGACCTGCTCCTTGTCCTCCCTGACCTTGCACAGTAACTGCGTGAGCAGTCTCACTGGGATAAGTGCATATTTGCGCAAGCCCTGAGGCCAGCTGTGGGCCAGTGCATTCGTGCCGAGGGAGCCCTCGGTCATGGAAAAGAACCACTGGCAATGGGCGTCATCGGGAGAAGCAAACAGGTCGACCTGGGCTTCCCCGAAGTGCACCTATATCAACTCACTCTCGCCTCGCACCCAAGCTCCGGAGGAGGGGCTGGAAGTGTGAGAGAAGGGAGACCGTACTCCCACACCTCACAAGCCACTGGTGAAAGGCACCAATCCTGCAAGCTGGAAGGCATAGTGTCCCAAACTGACAGTGTTCGGGCTGTCACATCCGGGGAAGGGGAAAAGTGCTTTTTTATTAAAATTTTGGTGGCATTAAAAAACGCTGTTGGTTGTGTGGCCCGGGCCTCCGCCGGGGAAAGAGCAAGTTTCCTCTTCTCTGGATGGCCTGTCTCAGGGATGCTTCGCAGTCCGTTTACCTGACTTAGCGGCACCCTGGGACACGGGGGCTGCCTGTCTGCAAGGTGCTCAATGCTGCTGCTTGGCCGTGCAGGCAGGGTTGGGGCAGCTTTCATAGGTGGGCGCCCTTGGCTAGGAGCAGTGAATGTGGATGGCTTAGCGGGAGAAGCGGCCTTACGTTCCTGCCAATAGATGACATTGCCCATCTCCTCTGACTGTTCCTTCACCGCAGAGCCCATCATTCAGGGACAGGAAACAACCGCATCCAGAAACCGCATCCAAATTGATTGTAAGTAGCGCCAGCTGCTAATTTTTTCAAAATTTCATCTTTTATGCATAACAAAAAAAAGTTAAAATAACATTTGTGAGAGGGATAAGTAGTGAGAAATTCAGATGTTCTTGTTTGGGTGGATTTCCTTTTAATTTATAAGATGATTGTAGTCCAGGATCTTGTGAGAAAGTGCTTATTTGTTTTATTGAAATGTATAAGCCCCATTTAGCAGTGCATCGGAAAAGCACAAAATAAATAAACACAGTCTAGATTTAAAGCATGGGATTAATACTAAAAGCTCTCAAAGCAAAATAAAGGCACAGACGATTTTACTCACTAATGTGTAGCTCCAAACTCACATGATTTTATTCTGTAAAACAATGACTGAAGATGTTTAAATTTTTTTGTTGTTTTTGCTCACATAATGGTGGTATGGTGGCTCAGTGGGTAGCAGCAATAAGGTCACTGGTTCGAGTCCTGGCTCGGCCAGTTGGCATTTCTGTGTGGAGTTTGTATGTTCTTCCCGTGTTTGCGTGGGTTTTCTCCAGGTGCTCTGGTTTCCAGTCCAAAGACATGTGGTGTAAGTTAATTGAATTAATTAAATTGGCCATAGTCTATGAATGTGTGTGGGAATGTGAGAGTGTATGGGTGTTTCCCAGTAATGTAAATGTAATGTGTATTTATATGGCACATTTATTGTGTATGGCCATACACCCAAAGGACATGGCCATGATCGTAAGGGCCGATTGAGGCCAGGACACCGGGGTTACACCCTTACTCGTTACGAGAAGTGCCTTGGGATTTTTAATGACCACAGAGAGTCAGGACCTCGGTTTTAACGTCTCATCAGAAAGACGGCGCCCACTGACAGTATAGTGTCCCCTTCACTTTTACTGGGGCATTAGGACTCACACAGATCACAGGTTGAGCGCCCCCTGCTGGCCTCACTAACACCACTTCCAACAGCAACCTAGTTTTCCCATGTGATCTCCCATCCAGGTACTGATCAGGCTCAGCCCTGCTTAGCTTCAGTGAGTAACCGGTCTTGGGCTGCAGGGTGATATGGCTGTGGCAGAAATGGGTTGTGGCTCGAAAGGCATTCACTGTGTAAAACAAATGCTGAAATAGTTGGCGGTTCATTCCACTGTCTCGACCCTTAATAAGTAAGGAAAATAAATGAATGAATGCTCGCATGATGGGGTCTAAAACAACACTGGTTGATTCAAGTCACCTTTGTTTGTGACCCTGGATCACAAAACTGATCCGGGGAGTGCTGGGGTCCCGCGGAAGAGCAGGAGGTGAGAAACTCACTCTCGCCTTGCACGCAAGCTCCGGAGGAGGGGCTAAAGTCTTATGTAGCATGTTTTTTGACAATATGCAAAAAATATTGTATCATTTTTCTTAAATTTGACTACTTTTAACTTCCAGATTTTCTAATAGTTGTATCTTGGCAAAGTATTGTCCTGTCATAATAAACCATAATTTTCATAAACATCTTTGGAAAGCGTATTTATTCAACTCATGGTCACACTTTACAATATGGTTTCATTAGTTAATGTTAGTTACTAACATGAACTAACAATGAGTAATACGTGTACAGCATTTATTAATCATAGTTTAACATTGACTAATGTCTTATTAAAATCCAAATTCATGTTTGTTAACATTAGTTAATGTACATTGAGTAACAAACTAATAACATAGACAACTTTATTTTCTTTAAGGAAAGTTAACAAGGATGAATAAAAACTGCAGTAAATGTATTGTTCATTGTTTGTTCATGTTGGTAAATACAATAACTGACATTAACTGATGCAACTATATTGTAAAGTGTTACCCAATGCATAAATATTTTTTTCTTATGATTGGTTTTGTGGTCCAGTGTCACATTTATATAGCACTTCATGCAATACAACTTGTTTCTAAGTTATGTTAAATATTTTGAAGTTACAGTGTATGTAAGTGGTGATTATTGAAGTGCATTAAAGAAAATAGAAGTCTTTCTACTTAAAATATTCACGTTTAATAGCATTTTAGGAAACTAGCAGAATAGTGTCTGTGTTATTTTTTCAGTACAGCTTGATAGCAGTAAGCAGTTATGCACACTTCAAATATTTGAAATGTAAAGCTATAAAAAAGACGAGTTTCAACAATAAAAGACTGTTAGAAGAGCATTTGTCCTTTTTTACTTTTCTTTAAACTTCCAGATTGTCAAATAGTTGTATCTAGTTGTATCATAATAAACCATCATTTCCATACATCTATATAGTTCAGTGCTTAAATCAATTAATGTTGTGCTCCAGTGTCACACTCATATAGCAGTTGAGGTTAAAAAAAAAAAAACAAAAAAAAACGAATGAACCGCATTTAGGAAAATAGATTTACAGTATGTCTTTTTACTTTTAATATTCACATTTAACAGCATTTTAACAAACTAGCAGTTTCTTAGTGGAATTTGTTTCTGTGCAATTACATTTTTTCAATGCACATACATAGTAATAAATAGTGTGATAGAAACAGGTGTTATAGATATAACTGTGTTAGAAATGTAAAGCTATTCAAAAAAAGACCAGTTTCAACAATAGAATTTCTCCCTAACCGGGTTTATAATTAGCTTTTTTTGTTTATAATTTTATGACAACAAACTAGACACTTTATTTCATGATCAGTTGTATTTATTTGTGCTATTGCAGTCAAATTTGGACTGTAAATGTGTTTTTTTCTTCTTCTCTGGAATCACCGGAAATACCTCTGAAGCAGAAGTGGGGCAGGAACTTGATAAGGTGGAGTTCCTTTCAAGCTTGCCTTGCATTTTCATTCCCTGAGGAGCCGCAATTGCAGAGAGCTTATCTAGATGTGCCCGAACCGGCCCTTGAAGTCTGTGGTAAATGCTGATGCACTAGAAAAACTTCTCTTTTTTTATTCCTTAGGGGTGCAGGACTCATCATCAGATTTGCAGGTCAGAACGTGACAGTGTCAGAATGTTCCCTCCTTCTCCCTTTGCTGTTTATAACAAACTAACAGAACAAATAGTCACAGCGGATGCTCTGCTCTCTGCTGGGATCCACTTGGGTCTGTGAGCAAGCTCAATGTGTTGTTTCCTGGGAAGAAAGACACGGAGCAAATGGGTGAAAATGTGAGCCGGTGATTATTCAGAGAACATGGTATATCTACAGCACATAACACACCATTTACTAAATAACTATTTCAAGGCTTATGAAATGTAAATGAAATGTCTAAACAATTGTAAGCAATGATCAACCCTTGTGGTAATTTTTCATAAAACGAAATTAATGACAATTCATTAACCAAAATGCCAAAATTCATTAACCAAAACATTAAAAAAAAAAAAACAACAACAACAAAACAAACAGATGCTTTCAGTAGTTAGCATAAGCATCATAACTATAGTTTTATCAGGTAGCATGGTAGTAGTGTAACAGATCCTAGCTGATCTTTTGGGCCTTTGGATGAACAAATTTAAATTACCGGTTTGTAAACATTCAGGATGCACATGCATCTAGGTTGCAGAAAAAAAAGGCAGCGCTAGCATTTACATTGAGGGAATGACATCGCGATTTAGAGTTTGTTGTATTAGATATAAGTTATATTAATTACATTATATTATTTACATAATGCTTTCATCATATTATAACTGCTTGTCACCCAGTGATAAGCACAGTTATTTGGCAAAATTAACATTAAAGTGAGCGCCGTTCGTCTAAAGTTAAATTTTTTTTACTTTAATTAACCATATTTCACTGTTTTTGCTGAAATCATTGCTGCAATCAAAAATGAGTAATGTGTATGTTCAGCATAGCGTGAACTTACCTGATTTAAAATGAGAACTGCATTGAGTCAAGCATTTTTAATTAGGTCCTCACTCCATTCAGCTCTTGTCTTCACAGCCAAAGACGTCGTATAGTAACATTTTCTGTTTTGGTGAGTTTCAAATATGAATGTAACCAGCTAAGGGAAAAAATGTGTATCATTATATTAGATTAGATTAGATTAGATTAGATTAGATTAGATTAGATTAGATTAGATTAGATT
>CAIGQZ010032266.1:13450014-13472854 GCA_903798205.1 Danio tinwini | reverse complement strand
TTATTATTATTATTATTATTATTATTATTATTATTATTATTATTATTATTATGTTAACCAAAAATAAATCATGTCACTATTTTTTTTTTAGAAAATGTCACAGTGTGCTTCATCTAAGATAATTGTTTTATTGGAATGCTACTTTTGTTATGGTTTTGTATGAGGCGCTAGAGTAGACTAAAGTCAAGTGAACACAGAGAGGCTGAGACCAAGTGCTCGCGAAACAGGCCGCGTGTTGCCATGTGAGAGAGACCGAGAGACTATTACGTTACTATTATTAATTACTATTACTTATACTGTGATTTGTGTTCATATTTTCTAATTATTAATGTTATAATTAAAAATGTTTTGGTAACACAAATTTTAAATGAGAGGGAGAGAAAGAAAGATTTAACATACAGAGCCAACTTTTGTTCAAGCTTTAATTTTCCAAGATGTTTAGGAGACATCTAATATTAAGTTTCATTATTTTGTTGCACTGCAGTAACCTACTGCAAAAGCGCTGCAATAAAAATGATTGGAGCTGTCATCACACCAGCGAGTTCACAGAATTTCCTCTCCTGTTGCAATCGTTTAATAATTGGATGTTTTTAAAAAATAACACTTTTTTTTTTTTAAATAAAATGAATAAAACCAAAGTCCCTTTATAGTATTATATACTCTTTAATTAAACCAATATAAAGAATTATATTACAGGCCAAATGATTTATAATAGTTTAAAATATAATAGTGGCCATATACAGTTGAAGTCAGAATTATTTACCCCCTTTGAATTTTTTCTTCTTTTTAAAATATTTCCCAAATGATTAACAAAGCAAAGAAATTTTCACAATATGTCTAATCATATTTTCTTCTTTTGCTGAAAATCTTATTTGTTTTATTTCAGCTAGAATAAAAGCAGTTATTATTATTATTTTTTTTATTTAAGGTCAAAATTATTAGCCCCTTTAAGCTATACATTTTTTGATAGTCTACAGAACAAACCATCGTTATACAATAACTTGCCTAATTACCCTAACCTGCCTAGTTACCCTAATTAACATAGTTAAACTTTAAATGTCACTTTAAGCTGTATAGAAGTGTCTTGAAAAATATCTAGTAAAACATTATTTACTATCATAATGGCAAAGATATAATAAATCAGTTATTAAAAATTAGTTATTAAAACTATTATGTTTAGAAATGTGTGGAAAAAATCTTCTCTCCATTAAACAGAAACTGGGGGGAAAAAAACAGGGGGCTAATAATTCAGGGGGGGCAATAATTCTGACTTCAACTGTATATTGGTGCTTAATATATCTGCTTAAAGTTTAATACTTGAGTATAAATGGATTTTTTCAAGATAATAATCTGTTTTCTTCCTTTTTTTAATAGAACAAGGACACCAGAGTAATAAACAGCCTTATTAAGTCAGCAAAACTGCTCAAATTATCTTAAATAAAGTGCAATAGAAACCCATGGAAACAAGTTAGTAAACATAGTAGTAATAGTAATAGTAATTAATATCAGTAAAGTTAAAAGTCTCTCAGTCTCTCGCTTGGCCTTTCTCTCGTACACTCTGTCTCTCTTGTGTGCCAACACTCGGCCTCTCTTGCGTGCACTCGTGTTGCGTCCATATTCGCATACTTATACTACACCCTTAAAGAATGTACTTTTTTGGAAACAAAAAGTATAAACTTTTGAGTGTGTAACAGAAGAGTATGCAAGCTTTGGGACATAATACTTCCTCATTAACAGATCGTTGTGTTGCTGAGCACTATCAGTCATCCACACATCATCCACATTTGTGTCATATTTAATTTCCTATCTTATTAGAGAAGCAGCAGCAGGCTAATCTCCCATCATGAGTCTTTCATGCAGAGAAATCTTCTCAGGTCTTTGGATAATTATGCATTCAGATGTTAATGTCCAAACACGTCTTCATTCAAGTTCAGTATTGTTTTTACAGATGAAATATAACACAGAAAATGCTATTTAAATATTTTCCAGTGGGTTAAATATTAATTACCAATTATACAAATATTTTTACCGAAGCCTCTCTACTTGACCATTGGTCTTGCGTGTTCATCATGTTTGTAGTTTTTTTACACTTTTCACCCGCGTTTCTAGTTCTATTCGAATTCACCTCTAACGCACAATGTATTGTGAGCAATATCAGCAGTTAGAGTATGGACGCTTCTATACTTAAAATTTTTACCGGAAATAGTAAACTATCCGGGAACCTTTGTCATACTCTTTTCAACATACTACAATTTGGGACATACTAATTCTATGTTCGAATACTATTTGGGATGGATAGTATGCAAATTGGGACGCAGCATCAGTCTCTCTCGCGTGCATTGGGTCACATTCAGGCCGTACTCACACTTTGTACAGTTCCCCTGAACCGGGTCAAAGCACGCTTGTCCCCCCTCCCGTCTCCCCCAACGGCCCGCACTCACATTTCATTCGGGCCTGGGCGTGCTTACGTCATCGATGATGCGCTGTTCAGTAAGTGCTCTCGCTCAGCACAGTGGAGATTTCTTTAGTTATATCATTTAAGTCGTTTGTTATGCGATAACACGCAGTCTTATATTTCGCGGAACAGATCAGCCACTTTTGACGCTCATAAACAAACATAAAGTCCTTGTGCTGCAGGAATTAGGACATTTGCTGAAATCAGAGAAGCTGTGGTGCAGTGAGGTATTTGCATCTTTAATAATCTACGACAGTTTGTGTTCATTGAACAATATGAATGATTAATTAATCCATATGAAACAGTCCCTTAAAAGTCATGTCTCGCTTTCAGTTTTGGGCTCAGGCACGCTTGCACTCACACTGTAAGCGTACCGCGCCTGAGCCCAAGTAAACCACGCTCAGGCCCACCTCTTGCAACTGGGCCAGGGCCACCCAAGTGAACCGTGCCTGAGCCCGATTCAGAGCACTCACACTTCTCAAACAATCCAGGAAACAGGCCTGGGCGCGGTTCGGATAGCATAGTGCGAGCACGCCCTCAGTCTCTCTCGCACATACTCAAACTCTCAGCATTCGCTTGATTTTTGTCCACTCTGGCGCCTCATAGTTTTGTACTTTATCTCTTGACAGTCTAAGGAATTAGAAAACTGTGTAAAAAAATAACAATAACAATTAGCTTTGACAACAATTGAATTTACTGTTTTTAGTATTTTACTATTTTAAACATTTTATTTAATTTTTGTCATATACACCTTAGGAATGCTTTTGTCATATACATCTTTGGAAGTAATTTTTAAGAAGTGTAGTTTGACAGTAGCGTAATAGCAGCTTTTCCTGATGAGTAGCTTGTAGCTTATCAAGCTAACATTTAAATAGCTTCCCCAACACTGTGTGACATACATCCACAACACAAACAAAACACAGACAATAATGAGACAAGAACGGAAAACACTGTTGCTTGATGGACAGTTTATTTAAATAAACAAACGCCCCTCTAAGCGATTAAACCTTCTCTGGCACATAATTTGATCAATTCGTGGCTTCCTTTGCCTATCACTTCTTGCAGATGACAGATGATGTCAGACGATAACTATACCACACATGTGTGTTGTGATTAGCCTTAGCTTGTATATTTAGAAAAAATGTGTCCTAGTATTGCACAAAACAAACATCTTCCTCACTCCAAACAGAGACAACTTTCGATGGAGGCAGACACAGCAGATAAATGTGATTTTGTAGATTTGGTTGGGGGTTGCAGTAGTTTAGGGAAGTCTGGTAAAGGGGGTTGCAGCTGCACCTCGCCCCGTCCTTTGGGAGAATGATGTCATATACTGCAGCGGTGATGTAGAGATTAAGAGGGGGCTTACAAGCTCTTATAAGTTTCTTTAGGGCACATCAGTTTTTTGTGGCCATCTAGGAAATGCCCTCTGGCAGCTATTTTGTGTGTTAGCTGTAATTATGAAATTACAGCCTCTGTCTACTTGAGTCAGTACTGGTGTTAAGTTAAAAGACCAGAGAGATACAGATTAACAAGGGTTAAAAACCCAATCATTGATACAGGGACTTTAATCAAAATAAAATTACCTTCTTACTTCTAAAAGAAGTAAAACATGCTTACGATATTTACATTGTTCACATTACAATCAGCAAGGATACACTCAAGTAACTAAAAGTGACGTTAATGATATTGAGTGTGTTACTAAATAATTAAAATATTAAATATAAAAAAAAATTATGTTGGTCAAATAATTTTAAATACTTAACTTTTAATTCTTATTTAAAAAAACTATATTGTTTTTCACTATTCTACTGCATTTTGAATAAAATAAATGCAACTTTGGTGAGCATTCATTCATGCATTTTCTTTTCGGCTTAGTCACTTTATATATCAGTGGTCACCACAGAGGAATGAACTGCCAACTTATCCAGCATATGTTTTACACAGTGGATGCCCTTCCAGCTGCAACCCATCACTGGGAAACATCCATACACACTCATTTACAAACATACACTACGGACAATTTAGCTTACGCAATTCACCTATACAGCATGTCTTTGGACTGTGGGGGAAAATGGAGCACCCGTAGAAAACCCATGTGAACACAGGGAGAATATGCAAACTCTCCACAGAAATGCCAACTGACCCAGTCTCAGCCAACCTTCTTGCTGTGAGGCGACATCGCTACCCACTGCACCGCACCTTTGGTGAGCAATTAAAGCTTTTCATGAATCTTACTCATTCCAATTTTTTAATACATCCATGATAATAACTGTATGCCAGGCCAATATTTGGGGAAGTCACTTTGGAAAACATATATACAGATACTGTACATTCTTGTTGCCTTCCATTAGAACTCACATGTATCTATGGACTGAACACAAAATATACATGCACATCACGTTACAACACAAAAACAATGTTTTTAACAGTATCATTTTCAAAAACATGCACTTTCAAAAGGTTCTCAAAACCTTGTATTTTCAAAGCCCCCCAAAAGACTGATGTCTTGATAATTTTGCCAATTTTTCTTTATAGGGGCTTTACCAAACTGAAGTTTTCATAGTTTTTTTATGGGCAGAAGCTTTTTGGTGTGCTTGCACCAAAGAAACTGAGATGATAATTTAGTTGTGGGGAGAATTACACTCAAAATAAAACAAAAATTATGCTAAATAGCACTAAATAGCAAAGTAGCTCAAAATCACAGGGAACCATTTTAAGTGCTACATTACATATAACATATTTAAAAATTGTGTTATCTAGCACCTTAACCACCCCAAAAAAACCATAAAAGAACCATTCCCACATAGCAAAATTTCTTTGGCCCAGAAAATCAGCTTTTGCTTGGCACAGATGCCGCCGTGAATTACGGTACATGACTGGACCAAGTCTGGCTTCCAGACAAGAGCCAAGGGCCAAGTAAAAAAAGCCTGATAGGGCCAAGTTAATTCTCGAAGTGATCTGATTGGTAGAATTTTTTTCTTTACTCAAAAATAATTAAAATATGTTTTATGTGGGTCAAGAGAGGCCACTTACGTGGCCCGCTTATTAGTTTATTAACATCCGGGCCAAATACTACATTTGACATCTGGCCCATGTCTTCTGTGCCGCCTTAAAGATGGTGCCACCTTTGCCAAACCCGGGCCATGTTTGACCCACATCCTGTATGCCAGTGTCGGAAGAATGCCTGCTTTGCCAGCTTTTTGTCAAATCTGGGCCAAAATTCTTTGCTTCCTTGGTTACTGGTGCTGCAGTATATAGCACTTAAATGTGTATCTCTATGATTAAGAGCCAAATAACCACTTTTAGTGCTATTTGGCACCATATTTTATTTCACTCCTTAACTACCACAAATAACCACTGACAAACCAGTTGTTTTGGGTAAAAATTAGGACCAAGTTAATCAATAGAATGAGTACCAGTGATGCAAGAGTACATTGATTGCCCAAATGCAGGCCATATAAAATGGCACACCATTTTCAAAAAGCCATGTAAAGTTTACTTGTTTATGAACATGGATACAGGAACATGTCTTTCTTCAGTGAAGTCACTTTTTAGAGTGTTTACATTGCTTCAGAGTTCCTACTTGAGGTGCCTATGCATCCAAGTAAGATGGTATAGAAAAAAATACATTCTCAGAGGACATCCATGGAGGTTCTGATAACTGAGTTCCTATAACTACTAAAGGGGCTTTTACACTGGAGGAGCTTTTCCACAGTTCCTAGAACTATTGGAAGAAGTACACATTTTTTTAATCTTCACAGTGCTGAAACTGAGAATGATTTTAATTCTTATAATCCCATTTGGAGGAAATAAATTAGGCTCCTGCTTCAAAGCAGAGTCTAATCCAACAGAATAGGAGTTTGAGGGGGGGGGGGGGGGGGTTAACCTAAAACAAGATGTTTTGAAGAATGTTGCAAACAGATAACCATTGACTTCCATTGTATTTTCTATGGTTGTCAATTGTTAACGGTTTTCAACATTCTTCAAAACATCTTATTTTGTGTCCATCTTTGTGTGTGCTATCCCTTTAACACATCTGTCAACTGTCAACATTTTCACAGACTATTGTTGTTTCTAGAATATTGTTGTGCAAAAAAAAGCACAAAAACACTGGCTTTGAGTCATTCACTGAGTCATAGCAAATGCATCCAGATGAGCTCACACATCCAGACCTTTGTTTGAGGAGTCAAACCTCCAGAGATCACTCTTGCTGCATTTACCTCCATGGTGCAGAACCTTCAGTCTCTCTATATTTTCTAATTTCCAAAAAAATAAAAATCCCCTAACAAGAACACATGTGCCACTCGCCCATACCTGTGGCTTTAGATACAAAGAATTTAAAACACAGGAAAACCAACCTTAACATATGCCTTACAAATACCTCACAAATAAAGTCTGATTCATAGAAACCATGTACCTCATTGATGAGAATGCATTGAGAAACCACAAGAAAAAACATCTTAAGAGAGTCATCCAGATTAAAAACAGAAAACTGGATTAACCCAGATGGTTAAACAGGAGTGAAATGTCATTAAAACTTTGCGGACAAAAGACTTTATAAGCTCATTAAGAGAGAGATATCTTGCATATCAGCTCATAAGCATAGATTACAGTCATCCTGGGGGAGGGTAAAGAAAAGACTGTGGAAAGAGAATAAAACATGAGTCAGTGCTAACATCTGGCCTGGGAATCACTGAATCATCTGTTCAGAGGTAATCTGTCTCATTGCATCAGGTAAAGAATTTAGCTACATGGTGGTATGATTATTACAAATGCAGAAAAGTTCAGAACACAATTTCTAAAATTGTGATGATGTTTAAATGGGAGCTCTGTCAGCACAGAGACCTTCATTCATTCAGAGGAGTAGTTTTAAAATGAAAGAGTGCTGACATCGGTCCCTGCTTTTTCATGAAAGACCTGCAAGATACTTTTAAAGATAAGACATGCAGAGAGAAGCTTTGTGGGAACAAGCATAACTGAATGACTTTAAAACTACTAAAAACAATAAAATAACATGTTTTTTTTATTAGTAACATTGAAAAAAAACACAATTAGAACATATGAAGAGTTCAGATGCAAAAGCCTCTAAATGCTGTCTGATTTTTTTTCTAAAATTACTATTTTTATCAGGATCCTGTGTTTATGACCTGTGTTTTAATACAATTATTTCACTTTTAAGATTATAACTATTTTATTTCCATTGCCTTTAAAGTGAAATAACTGACCATACACATAGGAGGCTGAGAAAAATGCAAGTTTTAAAAGAATATTTAAAATGGCATTTAGAGGCTTTGCATCTAAACTCTTTAAACTCTAATATCCTTGAAGGATATATTACTCAAAACAAATTACTCAGTTTACTCACCCTCAAGTGGTTCCAAAACAATATGAGTTTCTTTATTCTGTTGAACACAAAAGGAGATATTTTGAAGTAAACTGAAAACCGCTAACCATAGACATCCATACTTGAAAAAATACTATGGAAGTCAATGGTTATCAGTTTCCAAAAATCTTCTTTTGTGCTAAGCAGAAGAATAAACGTCAAATAGGTTTGGAATATGTGAAGTAATTGGGGGCGGGGTGGGGTGGGGGGCTGGGGTGTCATTAAAATAATTACATTAAACCTAATATCAGCCTATTTGAAATACTGAAACAGAATAAACTAATAAATACTATTGCAACACAATCTTTGTATGAATTTGTACAATGTCATTCATATGTTTTGGTACAATCTGATGGTTTTTTTGGGTTGGCCTTCAATCTAAAAATGTCATTTTGATATAAATGACAATGCAGGAGTTCATACAAACTAGTCACACATTTTCCAATGAATGAAAAGCTATACTGTACATGATTTGAATTGTTTTGGGCAAAATAAGGTGAAGTACCATCACAGTTTGCAATGGGTTTTATGCGATAAAGAAATATCTCAAGGTCTTGGATTTTTTTTTTATTATTGCAATATATTATTGACATTCTAGCCTCATTACTTGCAGGACATTTTGTTGTTGTCTTTGTTGTTGTTATCGAAGTCAACTGTTAAAGTCAAAGTTTAGAAAACCAACATTTTTTGCAAGTGAATTTTTTTAAATGAAAATTTTAAAAAGCCCCAAAATACTATATTTTTACGATTGTATATCTAAATGCATTTCCTAAAATACTATAAACATAGGGGAAAAAGTCATTATTGACAGTTGACGGAATCTCTGAATGTTGGTGACTAATAGTGGAGAAGCCAAAAATGAAATTTTCGTTTTTAATGTATCACTTTCATTTGCCTTCGTTTCAATCTTTATTTCTTTTCAAGGGTGATAGTAAACTGTAAATGACTTTATTTTACCACCAGGGAACTATTATTAAAGTTAAGAGTTTGCCTAATTGGATTCAGATGAACGCAGCGCCCTGAAACATATGTTGATGAGACATTGTAGCGTGATCTCTACTGTTTTAGATTAGATACAGTCAGTCGCTCCCGCTCCCTTAATGTTTGGGTCAGTGTTGCATAACAATATTTATAACAATCCAAAAGTAGACTATTACTAAAAGGCTTTTAATCTAGCATTTTGTGTAGTAAAATGTTTAAAATTAAAACACGAGATTCAGATTGAGCGTCGGCATGGACCCTCTCGTGCGCGTGTGACAGGGAAGCCTAGATCCTCCTCCTCCTCTTCCAGGGCGGAATGTGGAGGTCAAATAAAAGCGCGCCGCACATCTGAGCTCCGCAGAGGTGCGCGCGAGAGCAGGAGGGGCAGGACGAGGACGCGCAGGGACAGAAAAGCACGAAGAGAACTTGCGGACTGCGGCTGCGGACACCCTGAATCCCCGAGCCAGTCAACTCCTCGAGGAAAGCAAGGGTTAACATTTTACGTGCTTGTGTTCAACCCGACCTTAAAAAAAATGTCCGGTCGCCCTTTGGGCACGGCGCTGGCGGTGACATTGCTCGCCTGCGCCGTGCTATGTATGCCGAAAGGAACGGGGAAACATAGGAGACAAGCTCAGGAACACTCGGTATCATCTGTGTCTCAAGGTAGGAGGTCCTCTATGTGTATTGGTTTTATGTTTAATATATTTATTTATTTATTTATTTATTTTTGCAGACGCAAATTGTCTATTGTCTAAAATATATAAAATAATATTAAGAATATTATTTGGATTTTTACAATTTTTAGGGCAAGTGGTTGCAAACTATTTATATTTGCTGAATATAAACAAACTAATTTAATGTAGTAATGTTAAACTTAATTTGTTTAAATTCAGCCCATATAAATAGTTTGCAACCACTTGCCTTAGTAAATTCAATGAATATTTTTTTTTTCAGAGCAGATGATTTTGTTTTTCCTACTGCGATTATTATTAGATCATGGAAAAGTTAACATGCTGCAGAGCTTAGTGAGGTTTTGTTGTGTCCTGTGCAGATGGTTGTGTTGAGAACGGTCAGTTTTATGGAGCTGGAGAGCAGTGGGAGCGCAGTTATTTGGGCAGCACGCTGCTCTGCACTTGTCATGGAGTTTCTGGAATAAAGTGTAAATCAAAACCTGATGGTGAGTGCATTTGCATGAATGTTTCCTGGTTTCTTTTTTTAATTTGAGGTGATTGACATATTCTATGATCCATATGCCAAGTTAAAGTACTAGTTCACCCAAAATTTAAAATTTACTCACCCACAAGTAGTTCTAAACCTTTATGAGTTTCTTTGAGCACAAAATAAATAAAAAAAGGAAGTCAATGGTTACATGTTTTCTTTAAAATTTCTTCTTTTTTTCTTTAACAGAGGAAAGTAAAACAGCTTTGAAACAAGTAAAGGGTGAACTATCCCTTTAATGTGATTTACAGAATGCAAATTAATGGTGATCAGCACTTTGGCATATGTGCAAGCACAAACAAATATAGTGTGCTGATGCTGTTTGTTTACAACAGAAGTGTCCAAACTCTGTCCTGGAGGGCCAGTGTCCTACATAGTTTAGCTCCAACTTCCTTCAACACACCTCCCTGGAAGTTTCTAGTATACCAGAAAGAGCTTGATTAGCTGGTTCATGTGTGTTTAATTAGGGTTGGAAGTAAAATATGCAGGACATCGGCTCTCCAGGACCGAGTTTGGACACCCCTGGTTTACATCTTCTTGTATAGGATTGAACTTCCAGAATGAGCACAAGCAAGTACCATTTTGGTGACCAATACAACTCTCTCCTTTGTAAACAAATAGGATTAACTCAGGTGTGGGTTTAAGTCTTTGCATATGTCGTCATGACCGAGTAAACGCACTTCGAAACATTTACCTAGACTGTTGACTTAAAGTTAATAAAAAGTTGAATAAAAAGTTAAAGTTGACTTAAAGGTATAGTTTGCCCCAAAAATAAAAATTACTCACCCTTTACTTGTTTCAAACTTTTATATGAGTTTCTTTCTTTGCCTTAATCACAAAAGAATATATTTTGAAAAATGTTGGAAACCTGTAACCATTGACTTCTGTAGTATGTTTATGCAAGGTTTTCTGCTTTTTTCAAAATATATTATTTTGTGTTCAACCAAAGAATGAAGCTTATAAGCGATTGTAGCCACTTGAGGGAGAGTAAATGGTGAGTGCATTTAACTTTTTGGGTGAATTAACCCTTTAATAATTCAGCAAAGTTCAGTTTCTTGTGCAGATTGAGACCTTTGTGTATTGTCAAGAGCCATGGGCTTATGAATCTCATTGGATAGTGACTCCCAAAGTGCTAGTAGCCATTGACATTTATAAATCACTTAGGACTCCAGTGTCAACTTAAATCTCCTTTAATGTTTTACTAAAGAAAAAAGTCAACTACATCTAGAATGACCTAAAGATGAGTAAATAAACTGCCAGTTTTGGAAGGATTAACTTTGCCTTTAAGTTTGAAGTGTGTGTTGATATCAATTAGTGTGAAGAACAAAGGTAATGTGTTTTCCCAGCTGAGGAGACCTGCTATGATAAAGTAAATTCTCGCTCCTACCGGGTTGGAGAGACCTACGAGAGGCCCAAGGACGGGATGATCTGGGACTGCACTTGCATAGGCTCTGGCCGAGGGAAAATCAGTTGCACCATTGCGAGTGGGTAGACTGGAACTTTCCTTAACTGTGCTTAACCGCACTTTGGGAATTACGCTTTTGGGAGTTGTGCTGCTGTTTACCTTTTTGGCCTCTGTTGTAGACCGCTGTCATGAGGGAGGGCACTCCTACAAGATTGGAGACACATGGCAGAGACCTCATGACACTGGAGACTACATGCTGGAGTGCGTATGCTTGGGAAATGGGAAAGGAGAGTGGACCTGCAAACCTGTTGGTAAGTTTGGACATTTTAAACATCCCATCATCAAGTAAATACTTTTGTTGTTTGGTTTGAAATCAATGATAGTATACTGTTAAGCATTACATTTTAGCAGATGTATTACACCTATAGACATTTACTACCAGTAAACCAAATGAGTTCTAGATTAAGAAAATCTTTCTTCTATCAGTTGGTTTGATTTCAGGTTAGTGTAATTCCACCTAGTAGGACATGTTCCTGAATAAACATATATTTTGATCCTCGTACAACATTCAAATCAGCCCATCAAAATTAAGCGATACTTATGTTTACATTTGATCATTTAGCAAATGCTTTTGTTCAAAGCGACTTACAATTGAGGAGGCATTCAGTGATTCAACAAGAGAAGGCAATGCACACAAGAAGTTCTAATTATACAAAGGAACTGTGCTCAGAGAATTAAGTGCTAGAGTTAGGAAGTGTTTTTTAAAGAGAGAGAAACAGAGAGTCTGTTTTCTACAGGTGGTTTGCCAAGCCCACTCATCTGTGTGAGGCAGAATTCATCCTGTTTTGGGGTTGGATTTTACAGTTTCTGTTAAGTTTAAGCTTAAAGGGTTATGTGCTTTTACGTCATTGTTATCTAACTATTAGTTTCCTCTCATTTTGGGAGTAATTTACGGTTACAGTTTGGTTTAGGGGTATGGATTAAGTAGGTATCGCTGCAGCTCGGAGACCTCCTAATGCAAGGCAAGTAGGTTGAGAGACCTCTAAGTGGGAGGGGTTTATGCCACAGGTGAGCTGGGTTTAGGTGGTGTAGGTGGAGTAGACAATAAAATAATACATCAAGTTAATGTGAAGTTGGGTTTAGGGTTGGAGTGTAGACATTCATAAAGCACAATATTGGAGTCCGTGTCATGTACAAGACATTAAATAAATAAAATACTCCAGTTTTGTACAGCCCATTTGCAGCTCAATCCCACTCACTTGGAGCTGGCTCCGACTTCCCTTTATACCCTTCTTGTATGAATTACACTTTCAAACAGAAATTATGGTCTAGGATCAACATGCTTCAATGATAAACCAGGATCACATTTTACTTATGGAAATTAGTCCCACTTTTTGATGCAGTCTACTAGCGAGTTTATTTCTTTAGTTTTTACATTAAGTCTGTTGATGTTGGAAAGAATCTGCAATTGTAAAGTGTTTTCATTTTAACTTTAAATCTATTTATAGTGTTTTTGGACATTAGTGATGGTATTAGTTTTAACAACAACATTTGAATGAATCCACTTCTTTTTCTATCTTTATAGCGGAGCGCTGTTATGATAATACAGCTGGCACCTCCTACATGGTTGGTGAGACTTGGGAGAAGCCCTACCAGGGCTGGATGATCGTGGACTGCACCTGCCTTGGAGAAGGAAGTGGACGTATTACATGCACATCCAGAAGTAAGAACTCCAGCTTTTTTTTTTTTTTTTATAGAATTGTGGAACAGTCCAAACCACACAAACCTCCCTTTTCCAATCTTCCAGCTGGATTTCACTTTAATTATCCACTTAAAGAGCAGTTAAACTTTCTGGCATTTCAACTGAATATAAGAGGGGGAAACTTTTACTTTATTGCATTTAAAAAAAGTTTACTCAAGAGAGCTTAACTGGTAACTTTGTTATTGATGAAGAAAGGGATTCTAATGGGAAACATCTGCATTGTATGTTTGTGTGTATCACAGACCGATGTAATGACCAGGACACACGCACTTCTTACCGGATTGGGGACACGTGGAGTAAGACGGACTCTCGTGGACACGTTTTACAGTGTTTGTGTACTGGTAATGGACGTGGAGAGTGGAAATGTGAGAGACATGCTTCTCTGCACACCACTAGTCTTGGTAAGAACTTCACATTAACACTGTTTTAAAGTACTAATTTAGCAAAAATGCACATTTTTTGGCTTTATGTCATTTTAAACAGTCACTCAATTACTTTTGCGTACAACAGAAAGGAATCATTTGAATCAACACAGCTTTTTCCTTGTGACAGCTTTCTTGGTTTCAAGCTGTATACACATTCAGTACAATACAATACACTTTTATATACAATTTACAATCTTATTTACAATATACAATTTTTAATACGTTCTGAACATTTTTTAAGTTGGCCCCTGTACATCTTTCCTTCTATCCAAAATAAAGCAAAAAGCCAATAATTCAGGATGTTTGTTCAGTCCTGATGTTCAGACTATTTAAAGATGTAGTTCACCAAAAAATTCTGCCATCACCCACATGAAAAATTACTATAGTATTTTATAGTAAATACTTTAGTGCTTTTGAACCATACTGTAGTAAAGTTTGTTTTACTCTGTATATTTTATAGTATTTAAAACTGTTAATTGAATGCTCCAGCATACTGTGGATCAATCATAAACTGAAAAACTTAAAACTTTGTGGTATAATTTAGTTTTTACTACAGTAAACTGGTGTTTGTGTCATTTATATAGTTGTATAAAACATACCGTATTGGGTTATGTGTTTGTACTATCTGAGTTGTACCTATAGAATTACCACAAGAGATTAATTCAAGCACCCGCTTCAAATGTTATCACTCGATTGAATGGTCATTATCAGTGGTTATCATCTGATAGATATGGGGCAGTAAGGGCCTTCTGCACCTATTGGTAGGCTCAAAAGGCTGTTATCATCCATCCACATGGTTAATCAGCTATACTAATAAAGAAAACTCCAATCCAGATCTGTTTTTACATTACTGTGACGGTTGGGTTTAGGTTTGGGGTAGGGGTAGATGTTAATGGGAATTAATTAATGGGAAATTTAATAAATAATATAAATAATTCTTGTTAAATTCCGGCCACAGCCATATTTGATCTATAGCTGAATAATCATATGGATGGATGATAACAGCCTTCTGATCCTACCGATAGGCTCAGAAGGCTCCTACTGGCCCAAATCTATCAGCTGATAACCACTTATAACACCCATTCAATCGAGTGATATAATTCGGATCAGCTAATTCAAATATAGTATGGTTGAAAAACATTGTAGTATTTGTTATAAATTACTATAGTATTTTTTTCATGTGGACCTCTACTTAACCTCTAGTTTTTTCTTTCCTCTGTTTCAGCCAATGACTTCTGCTGTGTTTAATCTTTCTTACTATTGATATAAATGGCTACCGGTTACAGTGTTCTTCAAAATAAATATATTTTTGTGTCCAAATAAAAACATTTTTGGATCCTTAATGAGAAAATTAAGGTTTGTTTGTTTTTTTTTTTGAGTGAAGTTCAGTGAGCTACAAGTGAATATTCGTAAATGATATAGAAATATTGTAGAGCAGTTTTTTTGAACAATTTTGTTTGTCTGAAGCATTTTCAAAGGCATTCTTATCCTAAAAATGGTGCTTATATATTAAAATGTAAAAGTATTGTTGGTGTCCATTCATATAAATTTGCAGAAGACCCCTAGTATGCCCCACCCACATAATGAATGCAGAAACTAAATGTGTATTCTATATGTTTTATATTCTGCTGTAGGTACTGGGTCTCGTGTGGTGACCAATGTCCAGCCAGCAGTGTACCACCCACAAGGGGTGCCCGAACACCCTGTGGAAGGATCCTGTTTGACAGAATCAGGTGTTTCCTATGCTCCAGGCATGCGCTGGAGCAAGACTCAAGGTAGCAAACAGATGTTGTGTACCTGCTTGGGGAACGGTGTCAGCTGTGAAGAGTCGGGTTAGTGTCTTTTATTCAATTGAGTCTGTCGTTGTTCATACAGACCGACTGGTTGTATCTCATTTTCTGATTGTCTATTGTGTATACAGAGAGTCAGTCTCAGGTGTATGGCGGGACCTCAGGTGGCGAGCCATGTGTTTTCCCTTTTGTGTTTATGGGGAAAACCTTTTACTCCTGCACATCTGAGGGACGCAATGATGGGCAGCTCTGGTGCAGCACCTCATCTGACTTTGAGAAAGACTACAAGTATTCTTTCTGTACCAGCAACAATGGTAAGTTCATACAGAGTTTGTAAGATTTTATTTGTTGTAAGACTTCTTTTATACTGTCTATATATGGGTGATTGTATTTTATCAGAGTTAAAGTATGTTTTTTAAAATATTTTTGACAATTTATTATGAATTTTATCTATTTTAATCATTTTAATATATTAATTTGGCATTCATAAAACTTTTTTGTGTTAAAATCAATGTTGAACACAGTTGTCCAGCATGATATTTTTGTGGAAGCTTTTCACATAATTTCATTCATACAGTAAATGTGACCCTGAACCCTAGTCTTTTGTTGTGTAAGTAAACATATGCAATGCAATAATATTTATTATTTTATGTCTTTAATCATTAGAATATTAAATAAATACCATGTTCCATGAAGATATTTTGCAAATTTCCCATTGTACATGTATCAAAATTTACTGATTAGTAATGTGCATAGACAGGGGCAGACTGGGACAGCATTTTTACCTGGGAAAATTTATTGAAGGTCAGGCCAAAGTGGAGAGCGGGGGTGGGGGGTAAACGCGATGTTTAGAGAAAAAAAAGAGGGGGGGGGGTTGCTGACCGTGAGGCCACCGCAAAATGTCCTGGTGCTCCCTATCGCCAGTCCGCCCCTTTGCATGGCTAAGAACTTAATCTTTATAAATTCTAAGGCGAATTTTTCAGTATTTAGATTTTTTTAAACCTTCAGATTTTCAATTAGTTGTCTTGTATTGTCCTAACACAGTATACTTTAATGGAAAGCTTATTTATTCAGCTTTTAGATATTTTTGTTTGTGTGTATACATCAATGGAAAGCTTCATTCATGAAAAATGTTGTTGATTTTGTAGTCCAGGGTCACAAGTACAAAGTATAAAAGAACAGGATGTAGTTGAAAAATTTGTTCATCATAATTAAAAATGTATTTGGTGTCACCTTTGAACGGCTGAATTTATTCTTGCTAAATAAAAGTATTAATTGCCACAAACTATTCAATTTGTACCTTTAAGCAAGGCACTTAGCCCCAATGTTGATGTTGGCTATTTGTTCCTGTCTTAACCCTTTAACTGCCTGCTCTACCAAATGGTTGACCACATTTTGACTGTTTTAAATAATGACTGTTAAAGTAATTTAAAGAATGACCTTTTAAATAATGGTTTACACACACACAGCATTGTTAGTTTACAAAAAACATCAAACAAACATAAGTCTGTTGCACTTCTACACTTAATTTTGGTTTTATTGTAAAAACAAAAAACAAGAATACATGTTAAATGAGAATCTGAAGTATTTCATGGCATACTTCAAAAAATGAAAATGATTTAGTGTTTACAAATGTTTTATTTTGATTGTTTTAAATGAATTGGTCTTACACTTCATATTTTGTGATTTTTTTTTTATAGTACATGTTTTAATTCCGGTACTTTTACCATAAACTGACATATCAACCATTTAGTAGAGGTTGATATTTAAGAAATTATGAGATGTGTTATAAAAAATGCATTGAGTGTGTTAACTAGTGACATTAGAAGTTAATAAAATGCAATCCAAACATTTTTTTCTTGGTGGGGATAAAATTGAATAAAATCAAAATTACTGCTATTTTATGCTGTTTAATGTATTCCTTTTTAGTTTTGATCACAACCAGAGGAGGAAACTCTAATGGTGCCCTGTGCCAGTTCCCTTTCCTCTACAACAGCCGTAACTACACTGACTGCACTGCTGATGGCAGAAGAGATGGCATGAAATGGTGCGGCACGACTTATAACTTTGACAAAGAGCAGCGCTTTGGCTTCTGTCCAATGGCAGGTAAGTGCCAGCTTTACACTAGCAGTAAATGTTGAAGCCAGACAGAGAGTAGCGGGTCAGGACTTGACTGAAGCTTGGCGCATAGGAACTGGAAGACAGAGAATAATAATGTTTTGGAAGCACTTTAGTCCTGTAACTATCCTGGATCTTAAAGAAACACTATACTTTTTTGTGGAAATTTTACAAGTCACCTACAGTTAAAAAGTTGAGTTTTATCACTTTTGAATCCATTCATCTGGTCTCCGGGTCTGGAGGGAGCACTTTTAGCTTAGCATAGCATAAACAATTGAATCAGATTAGACCATTAGCATCTTGCAAAAAAAAAAGATGATTTTCTAATTTAATCCTTGACTTTTCTGTAGTTGCATCATGTACTTACGCAAGAATAAGAGTGTAGTTCATAGCATATTTTTCATTTTCTTTCTGTCTCAGTACATAAAGTAACTACAGAAGAGTCAAACTAAATAAGAAAATTATCAAAATGGTAAAACACAACTGTTTAACTAATGGAGATTGTAAAATGAGCCTATTTCCAGTAAAAGTAGAGTGTTCTTTTAATAACGTCTGTACATTTGAAAGTGGCATGTTTTGTTTCCTGTTGTTTGCTGTCCACACTAGCAATCATTTTCTGAAAGTTTCTCATCCACACAAACGCACCAGAAACTGTTATAAAGGCTCCCTAAGATGAGATAGTGAGACTTTAAAAATGTATTTCCCACCAAATTCTACTGATGCAATAATTTTATTAGAAAAATCTATATTTTGGTAGGTCTATATTTGGTAGGTACCACTATATTTTGGTAAGTCTAGCCTATACACTCAAAAAAACTGATTTAATAGAAGACTTGTTAGAGTTTAATCTTCACTTTAGTTTGAAAATTTTGAAGATTTTCATGTAATTCTTTGAGTTTTAAGATTACCACCTTGCAGAAGCACCTATGCTTTGAGTGTTGACAGATTAATCAGCAAAAATGTAGTCATGAAATATGTAGTGGTGGGCAAAGCAAGGCTTCATGAAACACTGAAACAGTCAAAGCAAATGTGTTGAAGCTTCGAAATGTTTCGAAACTCATCTCTACAGTGACACCTAGAGATATTTTTTTATGTATTGCTCTGGAACAGATTCAGCAAATAAACAGTAAAGCAAATTGAGATATTAAACCCTACAATGTAGAGTCAAGGCTTCAAGTGATTTAGGCCATACTCACACTATGTACAGTTTGCTTGAACCGGGCCAAAGCACGCTTGTCCCCCCTCCCGTCTCCCCTGACGGCCCGCACTCACATTACATTCGGGCCTGGGCACGCTTACGTCACCGATGATGCGCTGCTCAGTAAGCTCATAAGTTATATCGTTTAAGTCGTTTGATATGCGGTGACACGCAGTCTAATATTTTGCCGAACAGATCAGCCACTTTTGACGCTCATAAACAATCATAATGTCCTCATGCTGCAGGAATTAGGAAGTTTGCTGAAGGCTCAGCTGACGTGCAGAGAGGGATTTGCGTCTTTAATAATCTACGACAGTTTGCGTTCATTGAACAGTACGAATGATTAAATAATTCATATGATACAGTCCCTATAAGTCACGTCTCGCTTTCAGTTTCGGGCTTAGGCACGCTTGCACTCACACTGAAAGCGTACCGCGCCTAAGCCCAATGGCTCGTTTCCACTAACTGGTACGGGTCGGTGCGCTTTTATGGCCGTTTCCACTTTCAAAAGGTGTACTAAACCGTACCAAACCACTTTTTCGGCACCCTTTTGATAGGGTACCAAACACGAGAAAGGGTACCAAAAGGGTCCCAAAGATGGAGCTAGACGCACAGCTGAACGCTATTGGTTTACAGAGATGCGTCACGAGCTCACGCAACAAGCTAGAATGAAAACAAAGGAGACGCCATGTTTTCATACACAGCCGAGAGACTATTATTTACATATAATATCATATAATAACGAGCCCTGTTCGATCTGGGCTCAAATGAACATTGTCATCGTCTTTATGAACAGCCACAAAGCCAAAAAAAAAGCATATTTTACCCTGTGCCCTGTAGTTTTTTACGAGCCAGTCTGAAGCACGATCGGTTTTGATTTTTTTGTTTGCGCAAGCCGCGCGGTCAGAAATAACAAACTTCTTGAGCTGATGATAAAAAAACGTGTGCTTGATTATTGACGTGCTTTTGAAACCGGATCCTGTCAGAAACTGACAAACGCGAGAGTGACGCGCGAAAACACAAAAGGAGAAGCCGGAAAAAAAGGAGCACATTATTTTTTCACCAAACGTGAACAAACTGCCATGTTTAACTATTATTATCACCTTTTGGACTATTATGAACTCGGAATGATGGAATTACTTTCTAACAAGAGGCTACACGTGCTGCTGAAGATTAAAGACACATTTAATCATGAGAGGTCTGCACTGACTGGGCTCTATTTCCTGTTGTTTTGAACCTAAATAAGGACTAAATGTATGCTGTGTGTAGTTTTTCTGTAAGTGGTAACATATCGGAGACTGTAATGGTCTGTATGTGTTTATATATGTTGCATTTATTTATTTATTTTATATAATTGCAGACGTTACAGTAGGCTATTTCGCACTGTCATTGATCTGCAGTTATAATCAACTCATGTTCATAGAAAAGTTAGTAATAAACATTTATACAGAAGTATTTATGTGTGTAAAGCATCTGTTTTGTGAGAAGGGCTTCTCATATGATATGTAAGCGACCCGTGCAGCTTTACTGTAGACATTTTCTTGAGCGAAAATGATGTTGACTGCAACTTTCTGTCGTACACCCCGCCCACCAAAAGAGTACCATTGGTACCCTTTTAGCAGTGGAAACGCAAGCCTGATAAAGGTGACCCATATCAACCCGTACCGTACTGTACCAGTCAGTGGAAACGAGCCACAAGTGAACCGCGCTCAGGCCAGGGCCGCCCAAGTGTACCATGCCTGAGCCCGATTTATAGCACTCGCACTTCTCAAACGATCCGGGAGAGTGGCCTGGGCACGGTTCGGATAGCATAGTGTGAGTAAGCCCTTAGTGAAGTGGTCAGATCTCCAGACTAGCATGCTGAGATAATGGGTTCAAATCTAGGGTCATGCAGCTATAGATGTTAGTTTTTAAATGCTCTGTTCTTGTAATGTGTTTTGGTTTAACATTGACCTGACATCCCAATAAACACTTTTTGTAACATTATTAAAGTACATCAAGTCATAATTTCAGAGTATTTGTGCAAAGTCGGGATTTGAACTCAGGCCCTTTGCAGCACAGTTACTCTGTGCAAACGTACAGTCCACTAGGCTACAGGAGATAGACACTATTTTCGACCGTGTCGGTCAAACCCAGATTTGCCAGGTCTTGAAAAGTTTCTAAAAATGCCCCATGCTCTGAACCACTTTAGTCATGTGACGTGGTGTTTCGAAACACTTTAGTCATGTGACCTAGGGGTTTCGAATCACCTTAGTCACGTGACCTGGCTGTTTCGAATCATGCTACGAAATAGTGCTTTGAAAAACTTGCGCTTCGGGATCTCAACAGTGTCAAAATGTTAGTTTCACGTCAGCAATTATTAGAAATATTCTTAAAAATGGCTCTTTTAGTTAATTTAGGAAAACTTTTAATAAAACTAAGAGACTTTGAAATGTACGACACATAATAAACATGCATGATATTATCAGACCTTTGAGTACAAGTTAAATAAAAATACAAATGTATTTAAACTTTTCTCTGATAAAATCATGTTGAACCAAATAAATTGCATTTAATTATGTTATAATTTATTTATTTATTTATTTTTTGTTGGTGCTAAACTAATTTATTGGATGGAAATCCTGCCCTCAATTAAATTAAGTTCATACATATTTTTGATTGTATGCAGTTGCCATTCCTCTGGGGTCTAAAAAACAAACATAACTTTACTATACATTTGTTATATTCAGATTTCACAACACATGGAATAAAATGTCAGTTCAATATAGATAGTAGTATATCATTTTTAGAAAAATATACATTTTCAAATGTATCCAGATAAGAGTACATTTAAAAAAAGGTTTATTTCAATTTTTGCAATCAATTTAAGCTGAATTTAAACAAACAAATTAAGTTCAATGAAATTGAATTGGTTTCTTTAAATTTAGCCAATATAAATTGATTACAACCACTTACCTCATAAAGATTTAGTAAGTTCAATAAATAATTTTTTCAGTGTACCTGTAACCCAAAGTTGGTCCAGGCAACATGCTTTTCTTCATGCTTTTTCACTAGTATGGATTAACAAAGTGTCATTACATTTGTCTTTCGGCTTTTTCAATTACCTCATGGTCTGCATGGGAGGAGATTTTGGTAACACTTAAGATGAGGATGTTAACTGTATGAAACAAAAGATCACTCCGCACCTATTCGGCCATATTTACATTAACACCTTCTGACTGTGCTTTGATGGGTGTCTTTGTCACCAAGGTGCCAGTTAGAGCCAGGCGAACCATGGGGGGTTTATTATAAATGCTGAGATCCAGTGATCTGACAGATTGAAACCAGAGCTGCTCTTTGTGTTGTCCTGTAGTGTTTGTTTTGTAGGGGGCAGGGATTTCTGTCTCAACAGTGGAGCCATTATTATGCATCAACTGTGTTGTTTTAGTATAATAAGTAATAGAAGATTCTACTTGCTGTACTAAACATGCAACACCTGGGAAAGGACCTGACTTTACAGTTATTGTTTTAGCTCAGAGTTGTAATCATCTCTGATAGCTGTGGCCCCTCAGCTGCACTGGTCTGAAGCCAAACTCTCGAGTCTGCAGGCCCGAGTCTGGCTGGCAGTAAAGCCTATACATCTGGCTGATCTACCGGGCAGCTGTGTAACTCCTCTACTCTTAACCTCGAAGAGATTTCCTCACTCTCATCTACTTTTATTATACCAGATACGTCCAATCAGTGATTTCTCAGCTAAAACAATAAGGCAATTTTATAGGATTTTGCCTTGAGCTTTATGGATCTGTGGTCATTAGAATTGAGTGGTGGCCCTCATTGACCTCCAAATTACTTAACTGATTAATTATGCTCAACTCTTTAGGTCATTAAAACCTCATTTAATTATATTCAGTCTCTTTGCCACGCTAAACTTTCAAATGAGTTTTTACCTAAAAACTATAGCTTTTATTTTTGCCCTGTCATGATCGTGCATTTTGTGTTGATGATGATTAATTGTATTTAATGTTATTTTTGTACTAGCCATTTATGTAACATAAAAATAAGCCCTTGTGATTTTACTGATAATATAATATAATATAATATAATATAATATAATATAATATAATAT
>CAIGQZ010032266.1:13416090-13431018 GCA_903798205.1 Danio tinwini | reverse complement strand
TTATATTATATTATATTATATTATATTATATTATATTATATTATATTTTATTCATTCATTTTCTTTTCGGCTTAGTCCCTTTAATAATCTGGGGTCGCTACAGCGGAATGAACCGCCAACTTATCCAGCACATGTTTTTTACACAGCGGATGCCCTTCTGGCTGCAACAAATCTCTGGGAAACATCCATTCACACTTATACACTACGGACAATTTAGCCTATCTAATTCACCTGTACTGCATGTCTGACTGTGGGGGAACCGGAGCACCCAGAGGAAACCCACGCAAACGCAGGGAGAACATGCAAACTCTACACAAAAATGCCAATTGACCCAGCTGAGGCTCGAACCAGCGACCTTCTTGCTGTGAGGCGACAACACTACCTACTGTGCCAGTGCGTCGTATTATATTATATTATATTATATTATATTATATTATATTATATTATATTATATTATATTATATTATATTATATTATATTATATTATATTATATTATATTATATTATATCATGTTATATTATATTATATTATATCATGTTATATTATATTATATTATTATTTTATATTTTATTATAATTATTTTATATTGTATTTTAAACATTTGTAAAAAGAATCAACATTTGTCAAAGTTAAGAAAAATAACTCAAATGAATTTAATTCAAAAATTATTCTCTTCATCTTTTAATATTTATAAAACTTTCATTTTAAATAAACGTACCTGATAAACTATGTTTAGAATAAAAAATAAATAAATTTAAAAATATCTTTAAAAAGATATTACAGATTTGCAGAAATATAACTAAAATGAGTATAAAATCAATGATTACTCCCTTCATAGCTACAGTAGGTGATCATATAAGCAGTTTGACAAATGCACAACTAAATACGTCATGGCTAATTATCCATACTGACTCTGTACATCTTTCTCTCCAGAGCCGGATCCCCCCACTGACATCTACTTCTCCAATGTTACTGACGATAGTGCTGTGATCGTCTGGCTGCCTCCTACTGCTCAGATCACTGGTTACAGGCTTTTCCTGATAGTCGAGGGCTCCAACCCCAAACAGCTGCGTATTCCAGGCCGTCTGTCGCAGTACACCCTCCTCAACCTGCAGCCGGACACAGAATACACTGCCACTCTTCATGCGGAGAGAGGAAACGTGCTCAGTGAAGGCTCCATTGCCACCTTTGCCACAAGTGAGTTTCTGTCTGTCTGTCAGAAAACATACTAATCTGAGGCGGTATTTACAAAATATCTTAAGGCGAAAAAATGGGTGCCAGTGCTAAATTTTAGGATTCCTAATAATTTGCTCTAAGGGTATTTCACAAAACATTGTAGTGCTAAGACTAGCTTCTAAATGTGTAAATGGTTTGGAGCAGTGAAGAGAAATATTTTGTCGCAAAGACCAAACCACAATTTTTCCTAAAATGGCTGTTGACGGCAGTCTGCCTTTTGTCTTAATTACAGAGGTAGTCCCATACCAGTAAAAAATATGTTTTTAGATATATTTTAGATTTATTCAAAAATACCAAAGAATATAATTTAAAGAGCCCCTATTATGGGTTTTTGAAAATGACCTTCCATGTAGTGTGTAACACAGCTCTTAGTGAAGTGAAATATCCAGCTAAAGCTTAAATCTGAAAGTGGACAGTTTTTAAAACTATTGATTCATCTATAAAAGAGTCGACTCATAGTGGTTGAAATGAATCGTCTTGATAACGAATCTTCAGCCGTTTCGGCGTGACGTCGTTACGAAACATAATGGTTGCACGCGCAGAGGCAAAATTCAAACCTGCGGCCCTGCCCACTAACACAGCAGCAAGACGCTCATGAAGACGCTGTGCTTACCTGGATATTATTGGAAGTGTGAGGGAAAGGAGTCGTTCAGAAATCTGCACGCTTAGTTTCTGCCTCCATCTTGTAATGGACAGACGACATAGTTTAGCTTTTGCTGCTGTGTGGATTAAAACTGAATGTATGTCATACATATGCTAGTGTTTAACTGCACTATTTTCGGCGCTGAGGTGTCTAAATAACACTGTTGAGAACCGGGTACTGTTTACTGTGGTGTTAGTAAGTTTACTTTGAAGCGTGTTTCGAGCGTCTGCTGCGATCGGATCCTATACCAATGTTGGCGGTCGTGGGCTTGATGAACGCGGCCGGCCATTTTACTGTCTCGCGCTGAACGCTGTCGACCAATGGCAACAGGCTGTCATCGGTCCAATCAGAGCAGATTAGCTTCGCGCTAAGCAGGGGTTTGGGAACAAATGAATTGCTGAACGATTCATATGGGAGTCGCTGGGATAATTAGGTAAAAATAAATGCATATTATAAGACCATAAACGTGTTTTTTGACCTTGCATACATATCAGTATGTTGTTAGAGACCCATAAAAATATGATTATTAGACCCATAAAAATATGACCCTTTTCAATGTGTAATAGGGGCTCTTTAAAAGAAAAAAATATATATATAGAAAATATTTGATCTATAAATGCAAATTTGACCATATTGATGAAGAGTTCAGATGAAAAAAACCTCTAGATGCCATCTGAAATTTTCTCTTAAAATAAGCTTTTCTCAAGCTCTTATGTGAAGGTTCAGTATTTTCAGTATTTTTCAGTATTTAGCAAAGAATATGTTACTTTTATTGCTTTTAATGAGAAATAACTGAATACAAATATAAGAGGCTGAGAAAAATGCTCATTGTAGAAGAAAATTCCAGATGGCATTTAGAGATTGCATTTGAACTCTTCATATTTTTCTAAATATATTTTTAAAGCATTTAAAACTAGATTTTTTTCATAATTTTTTAAGAAAATACATTAACTTGTAACATTGGAAGAAAATGTCTGTTACATTAAAGGCAAGGAACAAATTCTTTACTTAGTCCATTTTTTATAGTCTTTATTTGAATGTGGCAATTTCCAAAACATAAATCTCAGAAAACCCTCCCCTCCCGATTAGCCAATCACTGTGTGCATAGTTGATAAGCAGGTTGACATTCTCTATAGCAACAAGGTCAACACAGCCCGCTTGAAGAAATAGTTCACCCAACAATGAAAATTACGCCATCATTTACTCACTCTTGACTTTTTCCAAGCTAGTTTGAGTTTTTTTAAAGATATTTTGAAGAATGTTGGAAACAAGTAACCCATTTTTTTTCTGACAATGAATGTCAATCATTTCCAACATTCTTTTTTAACTCAGCAGCTTTGTGAACAGTTTCAAGAGAAACTTTTTACCTAAAAATATTTTACTACTACTAAATAAAACTCTTATACTGATGAGCTAAAATGTTTTGAAAACATATTTTCTAAGCCTTTACTCATTTTAATTGAGGAAGAAATCTCTCTCTTAATAGCCATTTATGACCACTGTTTAGTCACGTCACAATTTAAACCCAATCTTTTACAAAATCATGAAGTAACTTCAGTCTGTGGAATATTTTAATGATTAATAAACAATCAATCACTGTCTAACCATCTAGGATTAATCACAGTGATAAACATAACAACAATGCATTTCTGGCTTTCAGCTCCTCCAATTGGAAATGCTCCTTTCTTCAGCACCGATGTCACAGACACTTCCATCATTGTGTCCTGGAGCCCTCTGCCCAAAATTGGATACAAGGTATGATTGAAACACACCAGAGACACTAAAGCACAGCTACAGGTCATCACTCTTTGCTTTAATGTGCAAGTACTCTTGAGAAACCAACTATTGACATTCTTCTTTCTCACATTCACACACATTTTATTCACAATAGCCTTATGAACCATAATACAGTGCAACAGTCAGGTCCTGGAAGTAAAAACTCTATTCATTTTCTAGAAAGAAAATAAAATCATTTTCATGATAACTTCTCATGTCTAAAACCCTTTAAAGCCAAACCTATATATGCACATTTTGCAATAAACTTTGACTTTATTATTTTTATTATAGATATTATTATCTGTGACTTTGAATAGTGTTTTGATACAGTTGTCACTGTACATTTGTGGCAGTGTAAACTGTAAGAAATATCTGTTAATTATTAATTGCCCATATCTCATATTTTAGAAGTCTTTTTTGTTTATTTACAGTATATTTTTGAATAGCTTTGTGATGCTTTTATCTTTTGCACTGTCAGATTTAGGTGTTGAAAATATTACTCAATTTAATTTTTTTGCTAATATTTCCAAAGATAATCATGGCAGTTATTAGTTGGTAATTACAGATTGAATGGTATTTCTGTGGTTAATGGTAACTATAATTTAAGAGTTCACACTTAGATATTGCTTGATACTAATAGCAGGCTTGGCATGCTGTCCTGGAAGAAAACCCTGAGCTCAGAGATAATTGAGACCAGGGCTCCCGCCTGGTCAATGAGCATGTAAGGGGGTCAGGTAATTCTCAATAGCTCCCCCTGGTAAAGGAGGAAAAGGGGGAGATGGGCTGGATGGAGAGATTTTTTCAAAAACGAAAAAAGGGGAGTAAGATAAAAGGGGCAGTTTATTTTAGATTTGGATTAATCTGATTGGTTTATCAGTGATTGCAGATTAGAGACCAGCCACGATCAATCATATCACATGCTCCTCTCAAAATTAGTTTATAAAACTTCACTTAGTACTATTTTACTAATTCAGCAACATTGATTGCACTGTAAAAAAATATATGATCAATTAGTCCTAATATGTTTTAGGTCATTGTAACTTATTCAACTAAGTTAACCATGTTCTAACTTAATTTTATAAGTTACGCAAGCTGTTTTAAGTCAGTTTAACATAATATAAGTTCAATAGACTCATAAGGATCATTTGATTCAGCTTTAACATTTTAAAGCAACCAGGTTTTTTTGATAGTGTGGGAAAAGTTTTGAATTTCTGGTTTGAAAAAAGTGCTATTGTTTCATTTGGGATGACAATAAACTCATATACTACATGGTTGAGTGTTTAGTACATAGTTTGTAAGTGCATATGTGTACACTAGTGTGTCATTTGTGATGCAACTAAAGGTGTTTTATTATTCCTCTGCTCTGCAGTTGACAGTGAGGCCCAGCCAAGGTGGAGAAGCCCCTAGAGATGTGATCTCAGAGTCTGGTAGTGTCCTCATCTCAGGTCTGACCCCTGGAGTTGAGTACACGTACAGCGTCCAGCCAGTCATCAGTGGTCAAGAGTATGGAAACCCCATCACTCGGCGCGTAGTCACTCGTAAGTAAAAAAAAAAAAAAAAGTCCTTATCAAACAAAGGTCATTGAAGCTGTGAAAGAGAGACATGTCTGTCTGTCTGTCCACAGCTCTTTCTCCACCCACTGATCTGAACCTGGAGTCCAACCCCAACACCGGAGAGCTGACTGTTCAGTGGAATGATGCTAACATCCCAGGTTAGTGCTGAGAGCTCAGAATAGAGCAAATGCTTCTTTATGTGTTCGTTCAAATGTAAATATTATTATACTTTACCATTTTAAAGAATGCAATACCTCAATTGAAGACATTTGGTAACACCTATTATCATACAGGTATTATAAGGGTATTCTTAATGTAATATAATGCAGGGATTCTCAATCGGTGGGCTGATTTAATAATTTCATTATTAATATGCTATATTAAAATGATCAAAGTAATGCACTTTCTCCTGTTCTCTGATTGATTACTTTAAACTTGGCGCAAAAACAGCCTTATGATAGCATCTGCAACTAGTACACGTAAGTCTGTTCATTCACAAACTGTGTGAAGTGAAAGTCTCTCTTTGTGTATTTTTGTGTGAACTATTCAATATATCTGTATATTCGTCCAAATTAATGTCCTGTGAGTGTTTTATAACAGACGCGTTCAAATAAGGTTTAAATAAGCATTTCATACAAACATTTTAGAGATGGTGGGCCTTCAAAAATTGATCCGAGAACGAAGTGGGCTCCGAAGAGAAAAAGGTTGAGATCCCCTGATATAATGCATGCTTAATGTGTTATAAACTGTTTTATAATGTTTATGATCTATTAGATTAGTAATGATATTAAACTAACTAAACTACTAAACATGAATTTACATAATCAGTTAATACACTTATTAGGGAATTGGTTTATTATGAGTCACTTTACTAAGAACATTAGGATTGGTTCCCACAGATATCACGGGCTACAGGGTGACCTGCACCCCCACCAAAGGCCAGCAGGGCAATTCACTAGAGGAGTTTGTGAAGGCTGGACAGAACTCGTGCACATTAGAAAACCTGAGTCCAGGAGTGGAGTACAATATCAGCGTGTTCACTGTGAAGGACGACATGGAGAGCGTTCCTGTCTCCACGACTGTTACCCCAGGTATAACAGCTTAAAAAAAACTAAATTACCTCAGCTACTGTGTGTTTGTATCCATGTGTAAACAATCAATGAGTGAGTGAGTGTGTGAGTGTGTGAGTGTGTGTGTGTGTATTTGTGTGTGTGTGTGTGTGTGTGTGTGTGTGTGTGTGTGTGTGTGTGTAATAAATGAAATGCTTGCTTTTAATGTTTGTTGAGGCATTAAACACAGAAGGCATTAACAGAATGGTATAGCCAAAACTAAAATAAATTCCTGAGTATTTACTTCCAGATAATCCAAGATGTATATGAAATTTTGCAGGAAAATGTTTCTTATCTAATCGAAGTTAAGAGAGCTCTGCATAGGCTATTTTTAAAGGTCTTAGGCTAGTAATCCACACAACCCCCTAAAAATAAGAGTTTTGTCTAGTGAAGTGATCAGTCATTTTAACCTGTTTCTCATCACCTCAGAGCTGACAAGTAGTTAAAACATCAGAGCTCTAAACTAAAAGCCTTTCAGTCACATTTGTTGTGAAAATATTATGTTATAGCTACTTTTCCACTAAGATGTACGGTTTGGCACAGCCCAGCTTGCTTTGTTTTGGTTTTGCTTGGCTAGGTTTGCATTTCTGCTGTTTAGTACTGCTTAAAGTGGATGGGATTATTGCTACAGTTGTGCCACCTCTACTGCCACGACGTCATCATAAATGTGATATCAACAAAACAACCCACAACAAGGAAGCAATGGATGCAGCTGATGTAATGGTGTTCTTTAACAGTGACTGTTGCTAACTGTTTAAATATAGGGTTATATATTGCTGTCTATTTAAATGTAGTTAGGGGTATCTTTTCACAAGTCTAATGATGCTAATAGTGACTATTCTCTCTGACCAATCGGTGATTGTGTGGATGTGACATTTTGGTAACGTAACAGCTCATCTGAAACCTCACCAGTGTTGGTACTAAAAAATGTGCCTGGTGAAGAAAGCAATAGAAAACCCCCCAAAAGTGAGCTATGCTGAACTGTGCTGTGGAAAAGATTCAGGTAAACTGGTGAAGCTAATCAGAGCTTCTAAGCAATTGTGTAAAAACAATTACATATAAAAAAAACCTTGGATAACCAAATTAATTACTTTGAAGCTGCCTAATTATGGACTATTAAAAATGTCCATCTACATTAGATGAAGTAAGTATAATAAAATCTGCAGTAAAATACAAATCTGCAATTTTCCTTCTGAAATTGTAATCTCTCTTTTTGTCACTTATTCATATTTATTCATATCTTGGATAAACTAAGAGAAAGCAAATAATCAGGAATATTTTTATGTTTGGGTGAACTTTTCATTTAATAAAAAAATGAAATGCAGAATACCTTTTTCATTAATGAAGAAAACATGTGAAATGATACAATCAGCCTATATTTCTTTTGCCATTGGTTAATGATGACCAGTCAGTTTAGGATAACAGAACATAAGAACTTACCATCATTTCACATTTTTAGCCAGTTTTGGTCACAACTAAATAAAAGTTTGTGATAATGCTTTTCTATCATCACAAATTTCTCATGCTCTATCTCCATGGTTCAGTTTTCACAATGTGAACCAAGAAGAATCTGTTTTCTGGACAGATGACTTAACGCTGTCTCTCTGTGTCGTGTCGTGTCTGTCTGTGTCGGGCCTCTGCCACCTTTTTTTCTCCAGATGTGCCCAAAATAACAGATCTAAGCTTCATCAATGTCACTGACTCCACTATTGGTCTAAGCTGGAGTCCTCTGAACTCCACCGCCGTTACCGGCTACCGAATCACAGTTCTGGCCGCTGGTGACAGTGTCCCGATCTTTGTTGAATTTGTGGAGCCCACGACAGGCTTTTATACTGTTCACGGCCTGGAGCCAGGCATAGATTATGACATCACTGTCACCACAGTTACTGAAAATGGAGAGAGTGAACCCATCACTATCACCCAGCAAACAGGTAAGTGTGTGTGTCTATCCATACTCGTCTACATAAAATATGACAAAAAACAGCACTTTATTTAGCCTTATTAGCAGTAGTTAGCCACTAGCTAAATCATTATAGCTGCATAAATTTATTTTTTAGGTTATCCTGGTTTGTATTACCCTTTATGTAGTAATTTTAGGGGAAACTAAATGATACAGACTACTGTTCAATAATTAAAATGTGTGACACTACCTAAATGTCAGAAAGGTAGACACGCTAATTTGTGATTATTAGCAATGATCTGATACAGAAATCTATCACAGCTTAATGTCTTTATTATCATTTTAAATAAGTTGGACGTGTCAGCTTCAATAGCCTAGTGGTTAGTGCGTCGACATATAGCACCCAGGTGCTCGTGGCGACCCAAGTTCGATTCCTAGCTTGAGGTCCTTTGCGATTTTTTTTTTCCCCTCTCTCTCTGCTCCCTATACTTTCCTGTCTGTATATCTCCACTGTCCTAACAATAAAGGTAAAAAAAATTATTATATATAAAAAAAACGTCTATTGCCTCTTTGCTGAATAAGAGTACTGTAGTAAAAAATCTTGCTGATCCCAAACAGTAATGTATATTAAAAAATAGCAGCAGTTGGTTGTTAACGGTGAGTCAAAATGTCTTTTCCATTACTTTTAATAAGTTTGCTGGATTCTTGCTGAGTAAAAATACTTACATAAAAAGGTTTCAGTGTATAAAAATGTGTTAGAGGTTAGTTTCTTTTGTAAGCATTCTAATTTGAGATTAATGTAATGACAGTTAGATCAGATGTATGTGCAATAAATCTGTTCCTTCATACATGTTAAACATTCCTGCTCTTTGTTGCTACAATATTTCATTGTTTAAGTACATATGGCAGCCTTATACCTGTATGAAAGATGATTAAGGAAACACTCGCAGCTGTGTCTTGTTTCAGCACTTTATTTTTTTCCTTTCACTCTTTTTTTTTTTTTTTTTAACTCCCTCTACTTTCTTATTCTCTTTTGTGCTGGAGTAAACTGATGTCTGGAGCCACATGGCATCAGTCTGTGTGAAGTCTGCTTTACACATAAACAGATTCTTGGTCAGACCTCTAAAGATGGTGCTCATTTTCTCACTCTTTTCTCCTCCGCTGGCTTTTAAACAAGCCGTAAAACTAAAGCTTCGGTATGCTGACATCTTAGCACTTCTGAAATCAGAACTGGTGTAAAAATAGGTATAAAAAATAAGTAAAAGAAATACGAAAAGTAAACAGAAATTATATAATGTATAATAATATAACAAAAAATACTACAATTCAATGTAAAATTAACTAAGAAAATAAATTTTTTTATTTTATTTATTAATTTATATTTATTATAATTATTAATGAATACTATAAAAGTGTATATAAAATATAATTACATTAACATAAAAATGTGAATCAATATAAATCAACTTTAAAATTGAAAAAAAATGGCCTGTCATAAATTATAGAATTAAATAAATAATAAAATCCTTTAAAAGTAACTGAAAATCAAAATTTAAAACTTATAATCTAAATCAGTATAAAAATAAGTATATAAATAAATAATACAATTACACTAATCTAAACATTTCAATCATTATCAACTTTCAATATCCACTTTTAAATTGAAATGAGAAATTATGTATTTTTTCCCTGTCTCTGCCAGCTGTCCCAGCCCCACATGGCCTGTCATTTGGAGAAGTGACCGCAGACACTATGCTGGTGACTTGGAAAGCCCCTCAGGTGCCCAAATTCTCAGATATTGATCAGTACATCATCCGCTATCATCCAGTTGATGAAGATGATGACACCACTGAACGTGCCGTGGAAGGAAACGAAAACTTTGTTGTCCTTCGCCGTACGTGCATCGCATATAACAGTTATACAGTCCTGTCTTTAGTATCTCTAATGAACGCACACTAAAAATTAGTCTCTCTGTGTGGTTTCTAGATCTTGTGCCCAACACGGAGTACCTGGTGAGTGTGATTTGTGTCTATGAGGGCAGAGAGGGATCACCTGCCATCGGCACACAGAGAACGGGTAAGTTTGCTGGGGAAAACAGAAAAATATGAGTTTTTGGATGCATGTTGTTGACAGTACATTTATACAGTATTTAGAGATATGTGTAGTAGACCACATCAATTTTAGTTAATTATGTGTTAATTATGTGTGACAACTGAAAAGATGTTTGAGTTGTTTAGAAAATCTCAGAAGTTACAGCCAGCGAATTAAGGCAAATTAACAAGTGAACATCTCCATACAACAATTTTAATGGCTAATATTTACATATCTGCACACACACAAACTGTCTAGCCTTGTTTATACATCTAGAAGTTTTTTCTGAATATTAAGTTGGTAAAACTTTACAATAACAGTACATGAATAATGATCTATTAATATGTAAACTAAACATTACTTTATTATGAATTGTTGATGAGTTAATGCATGTGCTAATCATGTTCTAACGTTAACTACAACATGAGTCACAAGAATTCATGTGTGAATAACCGCTACCTTAATTACCTGTTAGTACATGTTATCAATTAATGTATTAATTAACATTTAAGTTTAAGCAAAATGTTGCCTACATTAACTCATGAGCTGTTAATGTATAACTGTGTCATGACTTTACTTGGAGGGGCACATCACAATTAATTAACAAACAATCATGTACTAACAAGTAATTAAGGTGGCCATTATTCACACATGAACTCACATGACTCATGTAAAGTTAGTTCATGATTAGTACATGCATTAATTCATCATTAGTTCATAATAAAATAATGTTTAGTTTACATATTAGTACATCATTATTCATGTACTGTTAAATGGTGTTACCATTAAGTTTAATCAATAATTTGTACTAAATAGTTTAATTAACTTCTTATATGTGCTAACTGTAGGGTGTTTTATGATTTGGTTTAAAGATTGTTGTTTGTAATTTACGTCATTTGGGAGTCGACGTTTGTCAAAAAACATAAAATTGTACACTTATTAAATTATTAATTTCATATATATATTTTAATAATTTCAGATGATGCATTTTATTGAATTTTATCCTTCAATTGCATTTCATTGAATAAATGAGCTTTCCGTTTGTTGGAATAGGACAATATTTGGCAGAAATACAACTATTTGAATACCTACAATCAGAGGGTTTAAAAAAATCTTAATATTAAGAAAGTCACCTTTTAAAGTTGTCAAAATTAAGTGCTTAGCAATGCACATTACTAATCAAAAATTTTGTTTTGATAAATTTACAGTAGGAAATTGACAAAGTCTTAATGAAACAGAATCTTTGCGTAATGATTTTGGTCATAAAATAAATAGTTTTGAACCATACGGTGCATTTATAAAATTTTCCAATGCAAAATAAGACAAAAATGTTCATTTGATTTACAAAATTTGTTTTAAGGCAAGTAGTTGCAAACAATTTGGGGTGAATTTAAACACACATAAAGTTGGACATTACTAAATTGAATTTGTTTAAATTTAGCCCATATAATTTTTTTGCAACCACTTACCTTATTTAGTGAATCCAGTCAATCATGTTTTGCAGTGTAAGGTCACATTTATGGTTTTTAATATATGAATATGTTGGATGGAGTGACAGGTATATATTTGAAAGTCCTTGCTATAAGGAAAAAAAAACGGCACTTCTGCAAACCTGTTGTATGGGTTAACTAACTTGTGCATTTTACTTCTCAGTTTTTGATGCCCCTGTCGGCCTTCAGTTCTCTGATGTGGGCACCAACTCCTTCACCGTGCGCTGGCAGGCTCCTCGGGCCATCATCTCAGGATACCGTATCCGCTATCAGATGACCAGTGGTGGACGAGCTAAGGAGGAGAGACTGCCCCCCTCGAGGAGCCACTTCACCCTTACAGGCCTGACCCCGGAGACAGAATACAGCATCAGTGTCTATGCCGTCAGCGAATCCAGAGACAGTCTACCTCTGACTGGAACTCAGTCTACCAGTACGCTCTTACTTCTTCTTATCACTTTAGAACATTGTTTTCCAACCCTGTTCCCAAAGGCACACCAACAGTACACATTTTAAACCCCTTTTAAACACACCTGAATCAACTAATTAGAACATTAGAACTCCAAAACCTGAAGTTAATGAGTCCGATAAGGGAGACATCCAAAATATGGACTGTTGATGTGCCTCAAGGAACAGGATTGGGAAACACTGCTTTAGACATATTGGTATTTTTTGTGTCTTATTGCTGTTTTTGCTGTTAGTCTCTGATGCCCCTACTGATCTGGAAGTGATCTCCTCAACGCCAACCAGCATCACCGTTCGATGGGACGCCCCCTCTGTCACCGTGCGGTACTACAGGATTACACATGGAGAGTCAGGTAGGTTAATTAGACCCTGTTGAAATAATGCTGTTACGGTTGTTTTACTTAAGGCCTGTTCACACCAACACAAAGGTTCCATTGTAATCCATAATGGCAGATGAGTTGAATGAAGGATGCAGAGTTATTTACAGCCATCAAATTTTCTTTAACAATAGCTAACGTTATGAACATTCTTCCAGCAACATTAATAGAACATTAGTTACATTTTTGTTTTAGTATTTATTGTTCAAAGGATCAGTGCTCATTAATCAACATTCTATATATACGCCAGATTTATCTTGATCATTTTTATCTATTTCAGATGTTAAAAATGGTGATATAAAATGAAAAGTGAAAGAGTTTGGCATGATTAATAAAGCAGAGTGGTTTACAAATATAACTGGAAACATGTCAATACAATAAGAGCAGAAAGTAGACACAGCCATTATTACACAATGATAAAAGAATAAACAATATAAAATATATCTAAATTATGCATCACGATTACTTGTGTTACTCTGTCACTATTTTTCCATCATATTACAAAGTTACTTAATGGAAGAAGTGCATATCCATTTAATAACATAGTAAAGTAAAGCAATTCTGGATTCCTCATCTACTATTTTCTGCCACTTAGAAAAACATTGTGTTCATGAGCTCCATTAAGGTATAGCTTTAACAGCAGTGGCTCTGTTGGTTGATCAGCTTTATTCAGTGTGAGAAAAAAGACATTTAAAAAGCCCTCTTGAAAGTAATCTGGCATAAATAGCATGTGAATGATCATTTGAATCTTTAATCAGTAAATGTGATTATGCCATCGTTTTTTGACTAATGCTTGGATTTGATGCTTAATCGTTTGGATTTTTCCAATCCAGGTGGTTCTGATGCTCCTCAGGAATTTATGGTTCCCGGCTCCCAGTCTACGGCCACTATTGAAGATCTGCGCCCAGGCACAGATTACACTATCACTGTTTACGCTGTGACAGGTAGAGGGGACAGCCCTGCATCCAGCACCCCCATCCATGTTAAACATAGAACCGGTAAACAATCTAAGAATCTTTCTATCTTTTTATTTTATTTTACCCTAATTATGCTTTTTAGAGGTCTCCTACAAAAGGTTTTTATTTGTCCAAAAAACACTTACATTTTTTGTAATATACTATCACTTTTTTTAAGAGTGTCTAAAATAATTTGTTCACGAATCTGCTCTCTCTAAAGCCCTCCTTTCACAGCTCTGATTTAATGGTGTTGTGATTATTCTACAACTTACAACATGTGTCAGAAACCAAACAGCCATTATAATTTCTGAATATATAACAATGGCATTAGTGTTACTACATCAATTTGAGAAGTTGTCATTTTTTAAAAGTGAAAATAAAACGTGATTGCATTGACAATGTGATATGTCAACATCACACACCAAATTCTTCTAACATCTTAGGGCGTACTCCCACTATGTACAGTTGCCTTGAACCGGCCGAAGCACACTTGTCCTCCCTCCCGTCTCCCCCGACGGCCCGGACTCGCATTGCATTCGAGCCTGAGCATGCTTATGTCATTGATGATGCACTGTTCAGTTTAACAGAAGAGAAGCACTCTCACTCAGCACAGTGGACATTTCTTTAGTTATATAGTTTTAGTTGTTTTGGGATGCAGTGACACAGTCAAATATTTTGCAGAACACATCAGCCACTTTTGACGCCCATAAACAATCATAAAGTCCTCGTGCTGCAGGAAGGAGGTTAGCTGAAGGTGCAGCTGTCATGCAATGAGGGGTCTGCGTCTTTAATAATTAATCTACACAGTTTGCATTCATTGAACAGTAAGAATGATTATTAAATTCATATGAAACAGTCCCTTAAAAGTCATGTCTCGTCTTCAGTTTCGGGCTCAGGCGTGCTTTGCACTCACTC
This sequence comes from Danio tinwini, assembly GCA_903798205.1. Lineage (NCBI taxonomy): Eukaryota > Metazoa > Chordata > Actinopteri > Cypriniformes > Danionidae > Danio > Danio tinwini. Next base: position 13,416,509 of record CAIGQZ010032266.1, on the reverse strand, counting down.
TGAGCCCAAGTGAACCACACTGTGGCACACCTCTTCCAACCGGACCAGGGCCGGCCAACTGAACAGTACCTGAGCCCGATTCAGAGCACTCACACTTCTCAAACAATCTGGGAACTGGGCACAGTTCGGATAGTATAGTGTGAGTACGCCCTTAAGAACAACTACAGTGTTTGCGAAGTCATTTTTTTCTGGCAAGCCAGTGATGACAATAGATTGGCGTCAAGCAAATTTGTTACACATCTATGTAAAAAGTAAGAATATAATTATTGATGAGTCACTTCAAACTGTTCACCTGTTTGGGAGACAAAAGCTAGGATTTAGTCCTAAAGTGAAGCAAATCTTTTGAAGCATGACAAAAACTCCCAATTGTGAATTATCAGAATCAGAATCAGAATCAGTTTTATTGCCAAGTGTGCTTC
>CAIGQZ010032266.1:13369540-13400866 GCA_903798205.1 Danio tinwini | reverse complement strand
ATATGTATATGTATATATGTGTGTGTAATTACACACACATCCATACGAAAAATGAAGACCATAATTTATAATAATATTGTGTATAATGTTTTTTTAGTAAACTACTGTCATTTCTTTCAAATAAAGTCATGTTTATATTAATTTTTAGACTTTTGAAGAGTTAAGAAATCAACATTTTTTATCATGCATACAAATAAAATGGCAACAAAAATTAGCTCTTAACCCATTTTTGCCCAAAGTTTTGGAAAAAATGGTTTCATGCATATATTCTTTTTTATAGTGTTCTATATGTACATGTTTTGCATTTATTTACTCCAGACTTAATTATTTTTTTTAATAAAATCACATTTGAATATGCGGCAACTATAGTTGCCAGTGGGCAAGGAGAACATTTGACATCTTAACTTTAAAACAGCTGCTTTCAACAGTTAAATTCATATTCATAAACACGTTTATTATGTTTAAAAATTGGTTTAAAAACCAATTGATATGAACCCCCCAAATATTGTCTATCATAAAGTTTCATGAATAGAAAAAGACAAAGAACTAATCCATTTGTCTTACAGTGATGAAACGCACACTCGTTTCCCCAACAGAATACTGTGCGTAAAAAAAAGTTAATAATTATAATTATTTCAATATTTGTAATAATTGTCTTATATATATATATATATATATATATATATAATATGTTTGTGTATATATAAGCTATAGTTGCTGCTTAACATTTGACAAACTCTACACAAAACTACAGATCTCTTATAAGATTTGTTTTGTTTGGATGAAACTAAAGACTTTCATGATTATGTTGATTTATATTTGTAAAAAAATATATTTTTATTAACATAATAATTGTCCTTATTTGAGAGGGTTTGCCTCCATTTTGCATCTTGGAAGTAAGGGAAGTAAATCAATTCCTTTTTTTTTCTTTCTTGAAGTCTAATTTGGTTGTTTGCTTGCATGTCATTGAGAAATTAAACATGGATAACATGACTATTCATTCCAATGCTTTTTTTGGAAATCTTGTACACATTCTGGTCATAGTATTGCATGATTAGTCATTATTGGAAGATCACCTCTTAACCTATCCATTCTCTGTCTTATAGATGCGTCTGCCTGGTACGTCTACAAGCGCTACCCTGATTGGCCTTACCTCTGGCGCCTCTTATAATGTTCTTGTGGAGTCTGTCAATGGAGACCAAAAACAAAAAGTCCTGGAAGATGTTGTGACTGTAGGAAATAGTGGTAAGTCCACCGCCCCACGATCCCACCCCCACCCCTCTAAAATACTTTTGTACCACGTTTTAGTGGTTTATATGCATGTTTCTGACCCCTTATATGCTTCAGTTCCAGGAGCTGGAGTGATTCCCACAGGCAGGGATGTGTGTTATGATTCATTTACCGCCACCTACCATGAAGTTAACACAGAGTGGGAGCGCATGTCTGAGACTGGCTTTAAACTCTGGTGCAAGTGCCTGGGCCTTGGCAGTGGTCATTTCAGATGTGATTCATCCAGTGAGTGAATGAGCAGTGCCGCTGTATGCTAAACACCACACCTCGTGCTAGCATGGGCAACTAAGGCTGTGTATACATTAACCTGGATATATTTGAGAACTGTTTTGGTTTGTGAATGCTTTCTGTCCAATCTACAATGATCTTGTCTTTACGAATCTTCTGAGGAAAATCATTTTAGAAAAAAATCGTAGTATTTATTTGTACATCTGGGTTCCAGTTCGTTGTAATTACTTGTTTGGCCTAATTTACACATAATGCTTTTCAACTGAAAAACAAACATATTTCATGGATTTTGGCCATTTGGTGGAAGGTTGAAAAGGCTAAATGTTTTGAAAACAACTCCGTTATTAGCAGGGTTTCCATCACCTTGTGTTAATGTACATTTTTATGTACTGTTTCACATGTGGAAATGCCAAATTTCAAGTAAAATTACCCTAATTCACAAAAAAAAAAGGTATGCTTGCTTTAGGCAAAGCAAGTTTATTTATGTAGCACATTTTACACAAAGTGGTAATTCAAAGTGCTGTACATAAACAGGAATAAAAGAAACGCGTATAAGAAAGCATATCTGTAATGTATTTTAGTGATTCATAGACAAGTAATAATACTTTAAAATCTGTTCTGAATGTAACTGGGAGCCAGTGTAAAGACCTGAGGACAGGTGTGATGTGCTCTGATTTTCTGGTTCTGGTCAGAATCCTGGCCGCAGCGTTCTGGCTGAGCTGCAACTGTCTGACTGTCTTTTTGGGAAGGCCAGTGAGGAGTCCATTACAGTTATCCACCCTGCTGGTCATAAAAACATGAACAAGTTTCTCTAAGTCCTCACTGGAAACAAAGAACCTAGTTCTTGCAGTGTTTTTGAGATGATAGTATGCTGATCTAGTTACTTTAGGTGGTTTTGGACCTGTGTGGAAAAGGGTTATGTGAATAATGGGAGATGGAAAAGCATTTGCAGAATAAACTAAACACAAATGAGTATTACGAAGCAAGCTGATTTGGCATACTTTCTTTTTTTTGTTTCTGTGAAATTTGAAAATATTTGATTTATGTTAGGATGGAAATCCGGTTATAGTCTTTGTGTAAAATACAAAACATTTTTTTTTAAATATCGTCATAATTTTCTGTGTTCTTTACACAAATGGCAATTAAAGCTGTGCAAGTATTGTACAAAGAAACATTTTCATTCATCAAGTATTAGTAGAAAGTAAAAAAAAAGCATAGATTGCACAAAAACTGATAGCTTTGGGTAAAATAACAAAACATTTATTCATTTTCCAATATCTTAATATTATACTTTTGAATGCATCCACTTGGAAGAGCTTCCAAATTGTATCAAAGGACAAAAAAGCCATCTATATGTTTACAGATGTCTAATATGTTGACAAAAACATGGATCAGAAATAGTGCACATGTAGCCTAAAGAAAGTTCAGATTGCCCATTGTTGCCCATTCTAGCTATTCCTGACATGTTTGTAGAGGTTATCAAACATGACATCCAGAGATGAGGTGCCTTATGTCTCAGATTTATATTGTCAGTCTTTAACCAGACAATATTAAACTCTGAGGCCAGCTTATAATGCACAATAACCACTGCATGAGTGTGAATAATGGATGAACTCACTGGAAACTCTGAAAAGTCTCATAGTCTCATAGTTTACATGCTAACCAACACACATCTCTCAATCTGTAGAATGGTGCCATGACAGTGGCCACAATTACAGAATTGGTGAGAAATGGGACCGGCGTGCTGAGAACGGCCACATGATGAGCTGTACCTGTCTGGGCAATGGGAAAGGAGAGTTTAAGTGTGAACCTCGTAAGTGTACTTTATCACACAGTTGTGTCTAAGCAGATTTGAAAATCAATTGAATGCTGATGTTCATTGTCTGCTTTAGATGAATCCACCTGTTATGATGAGGGGAAGTTGTACCAGGTGGGCAACCAGTGGCAAAAGGAGTATCTCGGAGCCATTTGCACATGTACCTGCTACGGAGGACAACAGGTAGCACTGGATTTCAAGTGTTGTTTATATATCAGTGTGTTTGAAGTTTCTGCATTGCGTATGCATTTTTATAATCATGCTGTCTGTGTAGGGCTGGCGCTGTGAGAATTGTCGTCGTCCTGGTGCTGAAGTTGATGCAGACCTCATTCAGCCTCCAATGCGCACTGATGCTTTCGACCGATACAGGGAGAACGCTCTACGCAAACTGGTTGGTCTTGGTTTTTTTATTATTATTATTTTTAAAGATGTGACTGAAGTGAAAGATTTTAGGGAAAATGGGTTGAAGAGTTATATTAGTCTCTGATGAAAGTCAGTCAACACAAAAATACTATTATTATGTATTTTTAAAAGAAAAAAAAATCACTTCTTCCAACAAATATAGAGCAAATATTTACATTTGAATTAGATTTTCAGCCAGTAAGTTGTCAGCCATGTCCACATGCCACAATATTGCTGTTTTATGTGATTAAGGTAGAATATACTTAAAATCTTGCAACAAAATATGCTTTATTAACGATACAAAACAAACTGTAATAGGGTTGCATGATATTGAAAAAATCTGACACTGTGATATTTTGTTTTGCTGCAATATATATTACGATATGTATATAATTTTAAATATGATTTAGCTGTATTTGAAAAAATCTAATATTAATTTAGATTGACTGGAATGATTGTCTTTTTCTATGCAGTGCATCTGCATAAAATATAATAAATTACAAGCGTATTTAAATATAACTATGCATGTTTAAATATGAATATGTCAAGTTAAACAAGCAGTGTTTTCTGGTTTTAAAACAACATGATCATTGTATGTAAAACAACATGATCATTAAAAATCATACTATCTTTAAATCTTTAATAAATAATCTAATCCTGCGATCTGACTATTGTGGTTACACACATTGCGATATTGATGCTCAAACGGTATATTGTTCAGCCCTTGACCGTAATGTTTTGTTGTTTAATTAACATCTGTGGTCACTTTAAGAGCTAATGCACAAACCCAATATACTGACACAATACATAAGTTTTGCATCTTCGTATGTGTGAATGCTTTAAAATAATTTTCATGTTTTATATCAGTGGTATGATTGAAATCTACTTTAAAGACCACATGAAATCAAAATTTACAATGTTTATATTGCTAGCAAACATTGTTTTTGTTTAGGTGAATTAATCTGTGCAAGTTAACCCACTGAAAAATCCACTGTTTTGGTAATCTTCAATCAAAGTCTGACCATTTACTTTCATGTTTGTATTGATAGTCCTTCTCTGTTGGCATTCAGCAACATTTTCAACAGCTTACCTTTAGTTTGCTATGAGGGAATGATGCACACAAAGGAGCCCTACTCCATACTCAATAGTAAAGTATAGGTGCCTAGACCAGCGCACAAGTACTTTGGCCAGACGAGAAATGGTCATGCCCAACTGAGCCTGGTTTTTTCAAGGTTATTTTCCTTCACTTTCGTCAATTGGTGAATTTTGTTTCTCACCATTGCTTTGCTTGGTTTGGGACTTGTGGAGCTGCGCATCAATAGATTTGCTCTTCTGTGTTTGGACGCTCAGCAGTAAAAATTAAACCACACTGAACTGAACTAAACTGAACTTCAACTCTGAAAACTGGACTGACACAGATAAAATTTTCTTTCGTCAGTTGATGAAGCTTTCGTCAATCTATGTTAAGCTGCTTTGACACAATTTGCATTGTAAAAAGTGCTATAGAAATAAAGATGAATTAAATAAAGTAAACAAGTAAATTAACATACTGAAATTAATGTCTCAGCAACTAATATCATATATAGCACCAACACAAACTAGTTGTCATGTGATGATATTTGTTGAATATAGTGTAGTGTAACACAGATTATTTTAACTGATCATTAGACAGATTTTGACTTTTTTTTGCCCTAAAACAAATGCAATTTTTACTTTTCCTTACAGAACATCCAGTGTCCCATTGAGTGCCTGAGACCAGACCTGTTAGCAGATGCCCAGAACCCTCATGATTAAAGTGCCTTTGAGTTTTGCCTAACACTGGAGAGGACACGGCCCACAGAGACTGTACAGTATCTAGCGCCATCAGTGCCTCTTCATCCTTATCTTCACTCACACTGCAAACTCTGTCCTGCTGCTTCCACCTGTGACATCACGCCCAGACATCTCTTCTGATTGGCTAAGTCTGCTGCCAGTCTCTCTCTCTCTCTGCGTATGGACGGAAGGACACCATCCGTCTATAGTGAGATTCCACTGACTTGAAGCTAGGCTGTTGATATCATTTCCACATTTTCTAGAAACTCGAGCATCAGTGGAACATAAGCAGAGAATCAACAAATCTTGCCTTTGTGTTTTTCAGTATTATTGCCTGTTGTCTTTTTTTATGATTTGTGATTTTATTTTATTTTTTATGTATTTTTGTCAGTGATAAATGTTCATTGGTATTCTTTTCTAAAACAAGCACTGTCTTAAAATGAAAACCTTTGTGCCTTGTAGGCATCCTGTTTTTATGATGTAATAAGATTCTCCCCTCCCTAATCTGATTGGTTGGTTGAAATCTGTGGCCTTTGTGTCCATCAGGAAGCAAAGGAAAGCACTGTGGTAATGAAGTGAACTTTTTTTTATTTTATTTATCCCTTTTATGTAATGTGTTTGGATGGATTATGGGTGTATACTGTTTTTATGTTTGTGTTTTAGGTGCCAAAATCTTAACTACTGTGGACAAAAATACTTTTTAATAAAACCTTTTTTTACAATGTTTGATCTGTAGCTTATTTCTAAAAATAGAAAAAAAAAAGGAAAGGAAAAAAGGCATATTTTTTGGTTTCATTGTTTGAATTATCATCATGTGAAGCAATCTGCCCAACAGCAACATAAATGGAAGGTGAAAACCTGTTTTTGTTGACTGTCGTTGGGTTTGTAATAACAGAGATGGAAAGATACATACATTGTGTCAAAATTTTACCCATGCCATTGTAATTCTTATTGTAGTGGATAAACTTATGGCTAGAAATATCGAGAATGAAGAAGCCCAAAAACTTGGCAGAACCAGCTGAGGAGGGGCCAAGAACCAGAATGGAACTGACAGAGGACAATGAATTATGTTTTGGACAACTAAAACAGCTTCAAATGCATAGAGGAACCACAACGAGATCCTGAGGCCCATGTGCACTAACCAGCACAAACGAAGCACAAGCCAACAAGACTATTTGGGGTGAATTTGAAGCATGTGGGGCGGGGGGGAGATTGCTGAATCACCTACAAATATTGTTTTAACATCTCAAAAAGACCCATGTTGCAAAGATCTGTACGCAATTTATGGAAAACGAAAACATCCCTGTTCATGCATTACCAGCATACTCTCCAAAGATGTCACACATGTTTAGTATGCTCTGGATCAGCATATACCACAGCGTGTTCCAGGTCCCTCTTCCATGACCACTTCCCGGAACAATATTTTAGAAAAATCATCCTTTTGCGTACATAGAAAAGGTTTGACATCTTTGAGTTCATCTTATGAAAAATGGGAGCAAAACGAAGTTTTTAATGTATCTTTCTGTTGGGTGTAGATCACAGGTGCCAGTTCCTGGAGGGCCGCAGCCCTGCACAGTTTAGTTCCAACGCTGATCCAACACACTTGAGCTGCGGCCACACTAGACTTTTTACCCCTTAGACTTCCATTCATATGCACGAGAATGCGTCAGACAGGAAACGCAAGGTCGTGCGGGAAGTTTCACAGTTCGCTGCGTTGGAAAGTTCAAGCTTGGTAAACTGACCTGCAAAATCACATCACTTGATTGCGTGAAACCAATCGAACATCAAAACATAACCTCTCTGGACAGGAATTTAAAACATTGACCAATCGCTTGTTTATATTTAATGTCTAAATATCTTGTTTAATCCTGCCCCTTTTTTCATTGCAACAGAATTTCGCTCAAACTCTAGTGTGACCGCAGCTTTACCTGTAGGTTTCAAACAAGCATGAAGGACTCAATTAGTTTGATCAGGTGTGTTTAATTAGGGTTGGAACTAAACTGTGCAGAACTCCTGCTCACTAGAAACTGGCTTTGACACCTGTGGTGTAGATTAATTTTTGGTGTTGGCTTAAGGCAGAGGTGTCTACACTCGGCCCTGGAGGGCTAGTGTCCCGGAGAGTTTAGCTCTAAGCCTAATCAAACACACCTGAACCAGCTAACCAATCTCTTACTAGATATACAGTACAAGAAACTCCCTGGCTGGTGTTTCGAAGCAAGTTGGAGCTAAACATAGCAGGCTTAAGGAATCTGTAGAAATCACATAGTTGGGTCCTGAAGTTGGTCCTCCCCAGTAAACCAGTGGGACCCTGAGAAATATCTTGCCTTGTCATCCCTTATCCGGTGCATCTATGCATTGTATTTTGATGCTGCAGGTAAAGCAGGAATCAAAGTACTTATGGGTGCATCCATCTGCCCTGTCAGTGACTTTGGAGGCAGCATTTGCTTATGAAGACATCTAACAAAAACTGATTTCAGACAGACTTCTGAGGCTGCATAATGATTTTATAATGTACAACAAAATAGAGAGAGCTTTAGTGAGAAAGTGAAAACTTAAATGACTTCAGCTTGTTACAATTACATGAATTAATTAGTTTCCACTTAATTATTTATGGTTTTCATTAATAAATAAGTTGGAAAAACTTCATTCTTTTAAGTGTAAGTCATTTATTTAAGTTGTTGCAATTAGACTTTTTTTCAGTATAGGTGAATATTTAATTACTACAGTGATAATACCTTGTTGGAAATTACAAAAAAAGTGAGAAAAGTTGGTCAGAAGGAATGACACAAAGTGAACACCTAAAGGTCAGCTTTACCTATTTAGCTCATCATCTGTCAGGAATGGAAGGCACAGGTTTGTGGGGTATCAAAGGCAGTGAAGGATGCATCTTTGCCACCTTACAAAAAACCATATCAGATCTCAGCAGACAGAAAGTGAAGACAGATTAGGATTCTGGCATCCATTTATGACTTCCTACCATAAAATGCATCCTTTGAAGACAGCATTTTCTAGCTTTTAGATGCAGCCTATAAACAAATAGTAACTATAGAGACAAGGAATAGTGGGAACAAATAATACAGGGACCAAGCAGGAAAACTAAATTGAAGCAAACTAAAAATCCACAAAATACAACACAAATAGTGTTTTTTCCCCATTATCATCAAAATACTTTCATTAAATGCAACTGGAGCTGTGCCAAAGCAAATATTTTCCTAGCTGTTTATGTTTGAATGGAAGTCTTCTCACACTTTTCCCACTTTGATTTCTATGCCATAACAGATGGAGGTTGGATTGGCTGCATATATACAGTACAAAGAATGCAGGATGAAGCAGGAATTGCTCCAGATATTCGTTGTGAGTGAAATCCCTCTATTTGTTTCTTCTTAAAGATAATACTCATTCATGTACCCATGTTAAAAAGATTGTTGGCTATCGCTGATTTAGCCGTGACCTTCTACTGTTTTCCTTTCGAACAAAGCTATTCTCTAAACTGGACACATGTTTGATTGGAATCCCGTTTATTTACACTTAAGCTTTGCGACCAGGGGAATTTGATTTTGAGCTTTCAGAAGAGCGGATCGAGCCTTCATTTGAAAAGGCTCATGTCCTTATCTTATTATCAAATATTCCCATGACAAAACGTTCATAGTAAAATGATTTAAAAAAGATTCATAGAGCTTGGGCAATCTAATCACGGACCATCTGGGCCATCTGATCATGCACTGGTTCTAAATTTTGGGTCCATGTCGATTAACAACACAATTTAATAGAAAGAAAATTGTGTTATGAAACAAGCTAAATGGCTGAAAAACAATATAAAAATTTACATCACAGTTTTTTATCCCTTTCCCTCAAAAAAAGTAGTGTTACAGCTGTCTAAAAAATAAATAAATAAATATTTACATAAATAGTAAATAAATATATAGTAGGATGTTAAATTAAAGTTAATTCATTTCAGGACACTGTTCTAGCAATGCTGAGCAGAATAAAAATGTATGAATTTTCATCTTTTATATATCTAATTTTAATTATTAAACATAAGAACAATCTTGAAAAAAATTAAAGAACTTACTTATTACTTTTTACTAAATTAAAATAAATAATTTGTGTAACTTAAAAGGTATGATATCAAGTAGATTTCAAGAAGATATTACAGCAAAATGTTCCAGAAATATCTTAATTTAGACAAAGTTGGGCCTTGAAGTAAAAAAGCTGGTTTCAACTGGTTTGCTGCATGGTAATTTATGGATTCATCCAGTTCCAGTTACAAGAGCAAGCAAAGCAGCAGTGTGCCACCTGACAGATTAATGATTCATTAATATTTGATTTAACACTCTGACTTGTCAGCTATATTTCTATTTAATTATTTTTATGATTGTCACAAATACTATCCCGGACAAGCCCCCAATTTCATGTTACACCCCGTCTAGTGGTAAGGACGCAACATGAAAGGAAAGACTGCACACACAATGCTGCTTAAGAAAATATATAGAGATTTTATTTACACACAGATTTTCTTAAACAAAATTGGTCATTTTTTTGTCAACTTCAGGACTGACCAGGCCAAAATAATAAACTAAACAAATCTAAATTCAAATTCCCTCTAACTTCCCTATTTTCAGCAAAAGAAACGAAAATACAATTCATTGCCTAACACCCTTGTCCACAAAAACAATCAATAAAAATAAGACACACAAAAAAATGGTGTCAAGCTCCCTTCTTACTATGTACAAATATTTACACTCAGCGAGCAAAAAGGGCAAAACAGGCAGAGGTCAGATATTCAATAACAACAAAGCAAGAACTATTGCTCTAAATCAGTGGTTCTCAAACCACTGTAGTGGTAAGCGGGCTTCCTTTTAGTGGTACGCAGAGGAATCAAATATGTCATATGTACATGCTACATGTATTTCAAAGTTTATCAAAAATGATTTATATATGAATATGATGATATATAGCCTATACAGTATTTATGAGGTTCAGGCAACATTTCTAGGTGTTGATGAATTGGCTACTATATGTTAATACTTTACATTTAAGTACTTTTTTTTTTTTTTACTTTTTAAGAAAAGTAACCTACCATTTTTTTTATTTTTAAAAGCACATTTTATTTTTATTATTATTTTTTTACATATAAGCTCAGTACAGTGTTAATGTTCAGACTATTTGTAATGATTGAAGTGGCTGACAATAATAAATATTTGTAATAATAAGAATACATGTAATACAATAACTGTGCAGAGCTCTAGCTGCTTTGCAGGGCCTACTATGCTACTGCATTTCAATACTGCTCATTATGGTGGTACTTGGAGAGACCATTTTTTCTGAGGTGGTACTTGGTGAAACAAATTTGAGAACCACTGCTCTAAATACTGTGACATATTTTCCTCAGATATACACAAACTCCAATACAATAAATCTCACTAACACACACAATTTCTTTCTATGAAGGTCAACACACCACTACCAACCACAAGTGAGCTCCAACAGCTAAACAGGAAGTGACAAAGGAAGAATTTATAGTCAGCTGACTAGGCAGGGTGTGGCATCAACGATATTTATTACTGATGTACCATTAAACTCATTTGATCCTTGTAACGTGTTTACTACTATTATTATTTATTATATATCGAATTTAATAATTTTTTATGTAGCAAAAAAATTCAGTACAAGTTTTATGTGATTTGTTGATTTGCTGACGGAGATGTTCTTAATTTTTCTCAGCAGAGGGCAGTGTTGATCTTTAGTGTAGTTTGGGTCTGCCGTCATCTCATTCTACATCCTGTCATGTTTTTCAGGTATGTTTATATTCGACAAATTTATTTAATGAATGAATGAATGAAATATATATTCAGAACTGCTTGATATCAAAATTAGGAGTGCTCTGATTAAGAAAAGTTGTGCAATTCATTACAAAAACATCATAGCAAGATGTGAGAAATAAGCCAACGTTTTTATGTATAATGTCTGAACTTCTAGATAATGTACAAATGTACACGTTTTATACTGTAAACTTACAATTTTGAAAATGTCAACTTTAAATAGCAGGAAGCAAGTGAGATTTGTGAGATATAGACTCACAAATGCAAGATGTACCCTAAATTTAGTGTGCTGAAACTTCATAAATTCTGAAGTCACAAAAATCATGAAAAAAAGCAAGAATTGTCAGATGTAAGTCATAAGAAAATATCAAATAAATACATTCAGAATTGCTAACATATAAACTTAATTCTTCCTTAAACTCACAATGGTCAACTTGAAATTGTGAAAGGACAAAACTATGTATTTTTTATAGAGTTGTGAGATGTAAACTCAGAATTGCAAAAAAAAAAAAAAAAGACAAAAACCTTGAATAAAACTAGAATTAACTTAGAATTGCTGAAATAAGCTCATAATCACAAGAAAAAAAAATAAGTTGTGAGATAAGAACACTTTATATTACTTTACTTTCATTACCGTTACTTTATATTTTCCATAATAAAAGAATGTCAGTAAATTTCCTAATCATTTCATCAATGTAAAATAATGTAGACCATTCATTGTGAAATAAATTGACTTAAAAATTGTTTTTAACAATAAGGCATCCTCACTATTGAATTAAAAGTGTACTGTTTGAAGCCACAGAGTATTTGTGATGCTTGAAAGGTTTATAAAAGAAGTAAAATGGTAATTTCCATTGTGTTGTTGGAGATTACATCTCTCCATCGCCAATACTCTCATCCATCTTTAGGAATGTGATTGATTAGTCTGCATATCCCAGCTTGTCCATCAATTAATTTATATGCCATTTGTGTGTATGACCAGCACATCTCTATTAATCTTTCCTAGCACTCTCACTGTTTTCCTGGACTCTCGCTTTCAAGTATGGAAGTGATCAATGGTCCATGGTTTTGTGTAAAAACTGTTGAGATTTATGAGTCTGCATTGGTCTGAGTGATGAATGCTCTGGCTTTGCTCTGTGCGTGCACTTTTGCGGGTGCTCATTACATGTGATTGGTGCAAAAATGATTCTAATCAATATCAGCCCTGAAAAGGGAAAACTACTGTGATTAGTAAAAGCTGGTGTTTTGATGTGTGTCTTGAAGAAAACCACTGAAGGTGTGATTATTGATGACCTCTGACCCTTTCTCATAATTTAGTGTCCTAATATGGCATTGTGTTTTTAATTTATGAGAATTTAAAACGGTAAAATGGCTCTTGAATATGTACCATTTTTTATTGCACTGGAAAGAAATGTCAGTTTTTAATGATTATATTTGAATTTGAATTAACAATTAAGATGAATAGTTCTTCATTATTTAATATTTTTTGCATTAAAGAGCCCCTAGTTAAAGAGAACTACAGTATGTTTAAAATAATATAAGATTAATGAAATAATAGGCCACATAATGTATTTAAAAATAACAACAACTGTTTCTTGTTATTTCCCAGTACTGGGTTTTGAACGGAAGGGCATACGCTGTGTAAAACATATAAGGGAAAATGGAATGAAATGTTTTTTTGTGAAGGGTGGCATGGTGGCTTAGTGGTTAGCACTGTCGCCTTATAGCAAGAAGGTTGCTGGTTTGATTCCCAGCTGGACCAGTTGGCATTTCTATGGGGAGTTTGCATGTTCTCCCCATGTTCGCATGGGTTTTCCCCACAGTTCAAAGACATGCGCTATAAGTCAATTGGGTAAGCTAAAAATGTCTAGTGTATGTATGTTTGTATAAAGGGGAAAGTGTATGGGTGTTTCCCAGTAATGGGTTGCGGCTGGAAGGATATCCGCTGCGTAAAACATATGCTGGAATAGTTAGCGGTTCATTCCGCTGTGACGACATCTGAAATAGAGACTAAGTCAAAGGAAAATGAATTAAAGTATGTTTCTTATGAAAACATAACAATGACTGTGTTTCCTAACACACTTAAGCACTCTTTTTAAAACTGCTTTATAATAAGGTTAAAAATCTAACATTTTGTTTTACGATTTAATGATTATGCTTTAATAATTTGTTGTTAAGACCTGTCTCAGCAGGGTGCTCTCACACCTTTAGTTTGAAAACAGAAAGTGGGTGAGTCCAGCTTTGTTTAGGTGGGAGTGCCGAGTACAGAAAGAGGGAAGGGTTTGCATGAAAAGGGGAGTTTCAGTACATGCACATGCTGATTTTCACAGCGGCAACACAAACACAGACGCAGGGGAGATAGACAGTGACTACGTTTACATGGACAGTAATCAAATTATTTGCCTTAATTTGAATAAGACAATAATATGATTAAGGTGTTTACATGAGTTGCTATTTGAATGTTCCTTTTATGATCCCGTTTTACATGTTACAGCAGGTAATTCAATTAATGTCATTGCATCACCAGGCTATTCACATTTCCCCTGAAGTTTCATGGAATTTCAGGTGTTTCATTTTTAATTTGTCGACTTTATCTAAAGTTTGGCACTTTCACTTTCTTTCAGGAACATTTCATGCTTGCCCCCTGTGACAAACAATATATTGGATGCGAGGAACTGCTGGAAGAGTGTTGTTTTAATAAAATTTTTGATACCGCACGCTGTTTGGGAGAAAGAAAAAAAAAACTCAGCATTCCTCGGTAGGTGCAGAGAATCGTGTCAAACAGCAGTGTGTGTATATACTATCCTGAATGCTGCGAAAATCATACGTGGTGAAAATCCTACACGATGGTAATAGTTTGATTAAGGTGTTTATATGGTTACATTCTGAGAGCAGCATTCACAGCGGATCTTTTAGTCCTTAATATTGTAGTAATAATAACATACTGTAAACTTACAGTAGTAACTAAATCATTTTGACTAAGGTATGTCTTTAAAAACTAAAAGAGTACTGCTGAGGATACTAACTAACTTTGCCATCTCAATAAACATAAACAATGAACATTGATCACACACTTACCAAATCTGTAGAGACTGGACAATCAACACGAACTGGAACCGTGTCTTTTTTTTTTAAAGAAGACGAGTGGTAAATCCGGATTTCACTATTTCCAGATTCGAAAAGCTCTCAGGTAAAAAATGTTCCTTACAAACATATTTTTGAAGCATGGTACCAGACTACTGTAATTCACAAATGTGGGTTGCATATTAATGAAGTTACTCTTCTTTCTTATGAATTAATGATGAAAACGCAAAGTTGTCACAATGTACCCACTGGTACAGACATCCAGTCTCCACTCTGGAATTCACACAAGGAACTCATGGCCGTGACGTAGCTTCAAAATTTATTTTCAAACCGGAAGAATGGATTTGCTTGAAATAACAATTAGCAAAAACAACCAATTTTCACTTTTAAGTGGAATATATGTGTCCTAATAGTGTTTTTAGCAACGTAGGACACATATATGACAACATCTCAAAAATGTGTTTTGGTGTTTCGTGACTCTTTAAAGTGTTTACTAATAATCGAAACACATGTATTGTGCAGTACTAGATTTTCAGCTGTAATGTTATTCAAGATTACATCTGGGATTAGTATTTTAAATACTTAATAACAAAATGTGACTTCATTATCAAAAGTGTATAGTTTGAAATTTAAGTACATTTAAGCTTCAGTAGGAATGGCATCAAACTATTTTTAAGTTTACAGAGTAAGTTCAGCTATAATTTTTATACATATTTAAAAAAACAATAGAAGTAATAGTAATAATACTGATAAAAGTATACTTAAGTTCTAAAAGTGGCTAAATTGCTTATAAAAATATACCTAAGTGGCTAAAAAGGCACTCTATAGTTCAGCTAATTAATTAATTGTACTATTAGTTTAAACTTGAGTACATGTTAATTTAATAGCATTTAAAATGTAACTAAGGTTTTGAAAAACATTGCATGCAGTTTTATTTTTACTATTATTTATATGCTATTACTGTCACAAAGATATACACAGGAGACCCAAATGCAAGTGAAAACAAGTTGATTTATTTAAAGAGTCACAACTGGTATAGATCTCACCAGATATAGTGTAGGGCAAGGATGCTCACACCAGAATACGACACGCCAATCAGCGGTAAAGGTTCATCCGTGAACCAACGTCGTATAGCAGTCTCTCATTGATATCTCACCAGATATTGAGGGAAGGAAAAGGTAGCGCTATGGAGCAGCTCTCGAGGAAATCGTCAAGTTTACGCAAGGTAAAGTTCTTCAGAAAAGCGGGTTTGGGGTGAAGTCTCTCACAGATAATGTTGTCTTCAGAGCAGGCAGTAGTAACAACATCAAAGAAACGGAGAGGTGCATAAGGTCCACATTAAACAGGCTAAGTCGGAGAGCCTCCACCACAGTGAGCGAGAGAGTCTAACAGAAGCAGACGCAGGAGTGAACAACAACGGACTGATAACAAACACTTGTGCGTTGAGAGTAGTAACAAAACACGTGACCACCCAGCTGATAAATGTAAACACACATACACACCACGCGGTGAAGAACCCAAACAAGACGCACCCACTCCCCTCCCCCCCCCCCCCACCCCCCCCCCCCCACACACACACACACACACATGCAAGAAAAACAGAAAGACCCACAAACGTGACAATTACTGTACATGAGCTTTTTCATTTGTTCCTGTCCATATTATCTGATCATTTTACATTCACTCTGTTGAGTTGTGATTTACTGTTGTTTATTTTCTGGATTTGTGTTATCAGAACAGTGCATGGTAATGGCTGAGTACCAGTTCAGTGTCCGGCGCATCTGGAAATTCTCTCTGTACACTAATTAAATTCTCTCATTCATTTCCATTCTGCCTGCTCTTGCAGATCTTAATTAAGGAGCATGTTTATGAGCAGAGATGGGAAGTAGCGAAGTACAAATAATTTGTTACTGTACTTAAGTAGTTTTTTCTGGTATCAGTACTTTACTCCACTACTTATTTTTTTGACAACTTTTTACTTTTACTTCTTACATTTTTACACAAATATCTGTACTTTTTACTTCTTACATTTTTAAAGCCACGTTCGTTACTTTTGTTTTCATTATTTGGTGGCGGGATCTATATTATGTCTTGTCGCTGCGCAACAATATGAGCGCACTTTTGATGCAGTCAGTCTATTTTTCCTTATTGCGCGCCTGCGTGCTGCAGCGCGCGGCTTCTTCAATCGCATACCGTACATGGCCTAGTTCATGAAGCTTACTATGAGAAAGGCAAGGATTACTACGCAGAGCCGGCAAATTTAACATGACTGATGCTGCCCTGTTTATACGATAATAAGACAACTTTTGCTCGATCGGATCACAGGTAAATGAGACACATTCCTGTCAAAAACATGCTGTTTAAATGCTTAAGCCTTTTGTCTACTTCCGATCATACTGCCACGGGTTTTCTCTTGTCTTTTAATCTAATACTGCGAAAATAGTGTTTTTTGTAAAGATTAGTACATTTAGTACTAAAACAATCAAATACTTTATAAAAAATGTATGCATTGCGGCTGATGAGTTAATATTTCCTAATACAGAATTTATGCTGTTTTTCTGTTTTTATTGACTATGATTTTACACAGGCCTATACTGTTGTCTTCAATTAATAATTTTAACAAATATTTTACAACAACAAAGGTAACTATACTGGGCAATTTATGTGTATGTACCTGTCTTACCTGTGTATGTTGCTTGTAGGATAGAATAAATGTATTACAGTTTTTCTTAGTCACTTTGGCACATTTCTCAGATCAGAATTGAAATTTGTCAAACAGTAGGCCTTAACACATTTCTCAAAACAACACGTATAAATAGCAAAACACCATAGATTACCTGCAAAAGCCAGTCTCCTGCTCAAAATCCTTCAGTTCATCTCTCAAAACTAAATTTGTGTCAATAGACATGTCAGTGACGTCACAATGACATGTCCTTGTGTCATTGTATATGAATAAGACTCAAATTACTTAGTAGTCATGTTGTCAATACAACAGTGTACTCTGGAGGGCTGTTCTGGTGTAAACTATGGCAATATTTTAGCTGTTTGTACTGTAATTAGTTGCCAGATCATGTCATTCTGATACAGAAAGGAAAAGAGAGCACCTCATAGCACAAAAAACAAAACAAAAGTAGAAATGTGAACAAGACAACGTCCTTTTAGACCTTCATTAGAAAAAGTCAAGATTCATCTGGGAGAAATGTAAAAAATGCATTATGACTAAATATTAAGACAACTTGTTCAGGCATTTGAACGATTAAATGTTGTGGGGTGAGTCTATTCAACAGAGATAAAAATAATACATGTTGATCAACATGACATCAGCAACTGATAATATAGGAAACATCAGAGAATTGCACATAATCATTTCCATGGATGAACAAAAGCAACTTATTAATCATGAGAAACTACTTTTCTGATAGGCACAAGTGACACAATGATGATCTGAAGATTGAACAGGGGTTTTGAGAATTTCAATTCTGATCTGAGAAATGGACCAAAGTGACTGAGAAAAATTGTAACAGAATTAATGTTTATCCATTAAATAAAATAACCACAATAAATAAAATAACCATTATCCATTAAATAAAATAACCAACCAGTCTTTGGGACTGTGGTTGAAATGAGTACTTTTTACTTTTGTACATTTTTCAGGCGGAACTTCTTTACTTTTACTCAAGTACAAAAGTGTAGTCATACTTCTACTTTTTCCAGAGTCGTTTTAAACATGATTATCTGTACTTCTACTTAAGTAAAAGATGTGTGTACTTTTGCCATCTCTGTTTATGAGAGATGTTAGGTCAATTTCATTTGATCTATGAATTCTTCAGCATGCAAGTGATTACTTATTTGCAAATTTGGTAACTGATGGTAACTGGAAAATCCTGACCTGTATACTGAGTTTATGTTTGGCAATTTTACTGCTTGACCAGAGGGGTAATCCAGAAAGCAGGTTATGCGACATATCCGGATATGTTTAAGGATATGTAACAAGATAACCTCAAATAAACCGCAATTTCAAGGTATGTAAGTTACTATAGCAACTTATGCTCTGAAAGTAACCTGATGGAAATCGATCAATCCTGTCTAAAAACAAGGACTGTTTTTAGTTTAAATTATCTTTAGTTTGAAGCATAATTAGCATCTAACTAACAATATAATTCTTTTTCACACAAAATAATCAAACATTTACAAAATGTTGTACAACTTTCAGTAGTGGACACTAACCGCTAAGAGTGTAACTCCCCATTAAATATAAGAAGAAGAAGAAGGAAGATGTGTGGCACGATAAAGTCTAGATGGCATACAGCTGCGAATAGTTGCATCAACATAGCATAATTTTTGTGACACCGTACAACAATAATTCATATTTTTACATTAGTGTGAGGGCTGGGTTTAGTGTATGGGTAGATGTTAATAAAATTCAATTTAATGGGTAATTTAATCAATATTAATCAATAATCAATTTGAATAATACTTTGTCTAATTACTGTTTATACAAAACTGTGATTTTGGGTTTAGGGTAAGGGTAGATTCTTATAAAATACAATTAATGGATAATTTAATAAAGAATATAAATAATTATTGTTAACTTCCAGCCACAGCTGTATCCCTTATAGCAACAACCATGTATCACACTGCTTTTTAGCTGCTTCCATGAAAACTGTCCAGTTTATGGTTAAAAAATCTGCCTTTAAACTTGAAAAACAAAAACATGATAATTATTGACATAATATTTGTCAATATTGACTGATATAAAAATGTTTATAGTGATCATTTTTTTCTTGTTGCTGTTGTTCATATCACCTAGCCCTACAGTGAACGCAACCATGTCAATGACACAAGCCTGACCTTAAGCTATTAACGATTTTTGTCAATGAATTCAATTAAATTTTTTCAATTCACCTTTATTTCTATAGTGCTTTTACAATGTAGATTGTGTCAAAGCAGCTTCACATAGAAGATTATAGTAAACTGAAACAGTATCAGTTCAGTTATTTGGAGTTTAAGTTCAGTTCAGCTCAGTGTAGTGTGGTTAATAATCACTACTGAGAGTCCAAACACTGAAGAGCAATTCCATCGATGCGCAGCTCTACAGATCCCGAACCATGCAAGCCAGTGGCGACAGCGGCAAGGAAAAAACTTTACCAATTGGCAAAAGTGAAGATTTAAAAAACCTAGAGAGAAAGCAGGCTCACTTGGGCACAACCATTTCTTCTATGGCCAAAGGTCTTGTGCTGAGCTGCAGTCTAGGTGCCGGAAGCTGTACCTCAGCGAAGACTCATCTGTCCTTGGAGCGTCACAGGAATCAGTCTCATGCTCTCACTCCACCATGACCACCACAGCAGCTGCTCAGGATACGGCCTGGTCCAGAATTATGAAGACCTTGGGATCATCTCGTCGGCTTGGATCGCATCAGTGGTGCTGCATAGTCTGAGGGCCTCAGCATGAGTACCCCTAGGTGGAAATAGAGAAAGAGAATAATTAGCATAGCTGCTGTTCATAGTGTATATAAACGAGATGCAAAAACCTGCGTGGGGCATATCATGCGCCATACCGTTAAGTGATGCACTGAGTGTATGCTTTGTATAAAAGGTAGGTTTTTAATCTAGTTTTGAAATGCGAGAGTGTGTCTGAGCCTTGGACATTATCAGGAAGGCTATTCCAGAGTTTAGAGGCCATAAATGAGAAGGCTCAACCTCCTTTACTCGACTTTGCTATTCTAGGTACTACCAGAAGCCCTGAGTTTTGAGATCTCAAAGAACGGGTTGGATTGTAGCGAGACAGAAGGTTGGTTAGATAAACAGGAGCAAGATTATTTAAAGCTTTATAGGTAAGAAGCAGTATTTTATATTCAATACGAAACTTAACAGGCAGCCATTGTAAAGAGGGTAAAATTGGGGTGTGTTAAGCGACAAAGGGAAGACATTCACACGAGGGTTGGTGTTACAAACGTTTCCCCGGAGGGTGATTTATTTACAAGTGTGGTGATAGTGCAGAGAAGGTGCAAAAGGTCTTCAGTGGATACGTGCGCTGGTGCTCCGGGGATATAGTGAGGCCAAGCCAGAGTGTGTTAGCTCTGGGAGTCATTCGGGTGAAATAAAGCTCATCCTCTGTTGGGGGGTTGTGGCTTATATCTGTGTCTTGTGATTGTGCTCAGGTGTGCTCCTTTAGTGGTGACGAGGTGGCAGCTGTGTTGAATCCGGGACCATGGCGACGTTTCATCTGTATACTCGCCACAGGTGATATGATCATATTTTCTAGACCTGGTAAGAACTCTGGCAGCTGCATTTTGTACTTGCTGAAGTTTGTTAATAGAGGATGCTGGGCAGCCAGCGATCAGAGCATTACAGTAATCCAGCCTAGAAGTCATAAAAGCATGGACTAGCTTTTCTGCATCTGAGATGGATAGCATACTTTGTAACTTAGCAATAAGTTAGTTTTTGTGACATGAGATACATGATTTTCAAAAGTTAAATTGCTGTCTAATATGCCACCCAGATCTTTTATAGTGGAGCTAACGCTAACTTTGTATCCCTCTATTTGCAGGTCGAGTTGTGAGATCTGTTGTGTACAGGATTTAGGCACGATAAGTAATAATTCTGCTTTGTCTGAGTTTAAGAGAAGCAAATTGTTGGTCATCCAGTCTTTAACATCTTTAATACACTCAGTTAGTTTAGACAGTTCAGACATCTCATCCGGTTTAGTTGAAATATATAATTGAGTATCATCATAATTGAGTGTGGCAAAGTGGTAAATTGGGAGAAAATTAATACTAAATTGAAGCTGACTACGCCACCCTGAACACAGGGAATAACACAGGTTCTTGGTGTAGGGAACAGGCATAAGACATGAATACCAAAAATACAAAACTTTATTTTCCTTAATTACCCAATATAAAAATCTCTTAAAAATTTGTCACCAGCAGTAGTTGCACAATCACATCAAGACAGACAAGGACAATGGGAGTTAGAGGCTTACCAATGGCAGGTAAACTAGTTACGTAGCACCAAACTCCATAAAAATACAAATGGTCTTAACACAAGTGCACCACACACACGCACACAAGCATACGTGAGCACACAACACACACATTGCACTCAGTGTCGTATCCCACCACCGCACGAGGGACAACTAGTGGCCTGCCTGGACTCCTACAATACAAAGAAACAATTAACAATTGTCCACATACATCACAATTTTCACACACACAAAATACAACAATCCCCAAACAATTACGTTCACAAAAAATACCTCAGAGAAAAGGAATAACTTAATAATAATAATAATAACAATAATAATAAACCCAATTTAACTTATGAAAGCAAAGAATAAACTTCCTATAGGAAGCGCAAATAAAGAGACAAAACAATGAATTAAGCACAACTAAAGACAAGCGCAATCAACTCCCAGATGATCGCACACACACAAAAGTATTAGCGGCTACACAGCTACTCCCGTGTTGATACACAATTGACTGAATCCAAGTGTAAAGTTTTCAATATGAAGGCCAATGGCGTCAGTGATTCACAGCGCAATAGTTGGAATCTTCACATAAAGTTCACACATTCATCCGATATCAGATAAGGAAAGCAAGCAGCAAAATGATCAAACAGACTTCAAAAGCAGCAGTATTACAAATGTTGCTCCACCGGACCCTTCAACAGACCGCCCACACTCAGTTATCCTTCCTCAACAGATAACATTCATTCATTTTCTTTTAGGCTTAGTCCCTTTATTCCGGGGTCACCACAGCGGAATGAACCGCTAACCTATCCAGCACGTTTTTACGCAGCAGATGCCCTTCCAACCGCAACCCATCTCTGGAAAACATCCACACACACTCATTCACACTCATACACTACGGATAATTTTGCCTACCCAATTCACCTGTACTGCATGTCTTTGGATTGTGGGCAAAACCAGAGCACCCGGAGGAAACCCACATGATTGCAGGGAGAACATGCAAACTCCACACAGAAACGCAAACTGACCCAGCCGAGGCTCGAACCAGCGACCTTCTTGCTGTGAGGCGACAGCACTACCTACTGCGCCACTGCGTCGCCAAACGGATAACAAGTTGTTAAAAATTAATAACAGATCGGCGCACAGTTATTTAAAATCGTACATACCTTTAGCTTGTGAACCACTTCGTAAACACTCACATTAAAGGTTTAATAAGCCCAGGAATAAAGAACGATCCTGCTGGGGTGACAGTGACAACAACAAGCCACAGCCAATCTTATGCCCAGACGCTAGGAAATCAAATACAGCCAGTTAAGTACAGCTACATAACCCCGATGCTAAAAGGAAAGCAAAATAAAGTGTCTACCTGCGGGAACGAAAGGGGCAGAGGCGGAACCAGCGAGACTCCGGTAGTGACGCACAAGCGGTGCTTCAATACACACACACACACGAATCCTCCCTTATATTCACACCCAAGAGTTATGTGATTGGATAATATAAAAATCACTTGTGCATGACACCATGTGACCCCGCTACATCTGCATAGCAGTGAAAGCTGATCCAGTGTCTTCTAATAATGTCACCCAGGGGTAGCATGTATATTGTAAAGAGCAAAGGGCCTAAAACTGATCCTTGAGGCACCCCGTACTTTACTGGCCTGACTAGTGAAAGCTGTCTATTAATATTCACAAACTGGTAACGATCAGCTAAGTATGACCTAAACCATTGAAGGCCTGTCCTTGGACACCTGTAGAATTTAAGTGGTCTATGAGAATAAAGTGGTCGATGGTGTCAAATGCGGCGCTAAGATCGAGTAAAACTAATAGCGAAATGCACCCTTGGTCAGCAGCTAAGAGTAAATCATTGATTATTTTTACTAATGCGGTTTCTGTGCTGTGATGAGGCCTGAAACCTGACTGAAACACTTCAAAAATATTGTTTGTCTGCAGAAAGGAGCATAATTGGGTAGAAACAAATTCTTCTAGTATTTTAGAGATAAATGGAAGATTTGAAATAGGCCTATAGTTAGCTAAGTTGCTGGGGTCCAGTTGTGGTTTCTTAATAATAGGTTTAATAACAGCTAGCTTGTAAGGATTTGGAACATGGCCTAAAGATAAAGAAGAGTTGATAAAGTTAAGGAGAGGTTCTCCTATAACAGGTAGCAATTCTTTCAGTAATTTTGTTGGAATTGGATACATGTAGCTGGTTTAGAACTATTTAAAACTTTATCTAGCTCTTCCTGTTCTATGATTTTGAAGCATTGTAGGTTATTTTGATTGAGTGGAATGTTTACTGGATCTTAGGTGGTGCAGAAAGTTTATCATCTTCTATTTTCTGTCTAAAGCCTTCTATTTTATCACTAAAAAAATCCATGAAGTCATCACTACTAATTTGGGGTGGGACATTTTGTTCCAAAGATGACCGATTATTTGTTAATTTAGCAATAGTGCTAAATAAAAATCTAGGATTGTTATGATTATTTTCTATCAGTTTGTGGAGGTGCTCAGCCCTGGCATTTTTCAGAGCCCTCCTATAGCTGGACATACTGTCTTTGTATGCAATTCTAAAAACCTCTAAATTAGTTTTTTTTTTATTTACGTTCCAGGGCACGGGTTGCTATTTTGAGAGCGTGAGTATGATTATCATACCATGGTGTAGTTTTATTCTCTCTAGCCTTTTTTAATTTGATGGGTGCCACAGTATTTAGTGTGCTAGTAAAAATGGCATCCATGCTGCTGGTTACTACATCAAGGTCATATGCCTTTGCAGGTACATTTCGAAATAAAGAAAGATCAGGTAAGTTATTTGTGAATTCATCTTTGGTGGACGGAGCGATAGTTCTACCAGGGCGGTATATCGGTGCAGATCTGCTAATTTCAGGTAAACGCAGCTTATATAGTGGTCTGTAATATCATCACTTTGTGGTATAATGTCTACATCAATGACCTCAAGTCCATAAGACAGAATTAGATCTAATGTATGCTTTAAGCAATGGGTTGGGGCAACAACGTTTTGCTTTATCCCAAGTGAATGTAGTCCTTAAATGAGAATGTAAGTCCATAAACGCAGGCCCTAATGTATCGTTAGCATCATCTACGTGGATGTCAAAGTCTCCTACAATTAGTATTTTATCAGTTTTAACCAGTAAGTCAGAAATAAAATCAGAAATCTCTTTTAGAAAATTGGCATAGGGTCCTGGGGGTCTATATATGGTAATAACATAGGTTTTTGCATAATATCAAGAAGCATATAATTAAGCACTAATACTTCAAAGGAGTTAAACTTAAGTCTGTTTCTCTGATTAACATTAAGAAAATCACTAAAGATTGATGCAACTCCACTACCACGGCCAGTTTGATGAACTTCATGCTTATATAAGAATCCTGGAGGAGTTGCTTCATTTAAACTAATATAGTCATTTTGTTTCAGCCAGGTTTCAGTGAGACAGAGTGCATTAAGATTGTTACCTGTTAATATTTAATTTATGATAAGTGCTTTAGGTGCTAGTGACGTGGTTTAGGAGACCAAGCTTTTCGAAATTTGTATTTTCACTTTTTATTGTTTTTTCAGGTTTTATTCTTAATAGTTTTTTTCTAGAGTACACAGTAAGTTTATTTCTTGATCTAATAACACGAGAAACAGACACAGTCTCTATGGGGTTAGCTAGACATCTATTACTGTGATTTAAGTGGGACAAACAAGAGTCTATATGGCTAAAATGTGAATTTTATGAATTTTCACTTACTAGTCAGACAGAACAAAGCACCCTGGAGATGATGTCCGACAGGAGTTCAGCTCCAGTTCAACTGGGGTGCAGCCCGTCAACACGGAAAAACCTAGGACGCTCCCAGAAAAAATTCCAGTTATTGGCAAAGAGCAATTTCTGTTTATTACATCATGTTAATAGCCATTCATTCAGAGCAAAAAGTCTACTGAACCTTTCATTTCCTCAGCGGTAGGTAGGAAGCGGTCCAGAAACGATGATCTGCGTGGCGGGCGAGGTGCGTCGAACTGGCTCGATTAGGCTCCTGAAGTCCCTCTTCAGGATCTCCGACTGGCGGAGCCCGGTGTCGCTCATCCCCACGTGGAGGACAACGGCACCAATGCTCTCGCCAGCGCTCAGGATAGTAGATACCTGTGCAGAAATATTCTCAACACGAGCACCAGGAAAGCAAAAGGTGCGTACTTTGTTCCCTGAAATGAAAGCAGCGCGAAAATGGCAAACGATGGAGTCACAGATGATAGGTCGCGATGTGGCTGTCTCATGGAGAGGGGTGAATCGGTTCTCTGTGAAGATCTCGAACACAGGAGGAGGAGGAGACATTCTGCCCCGGGACCTGGTAAGCACCTTACACGGCTGACCCAGGGGCCGTGGTAGCCGGGTGTCGGCATGCACAAAACCTGGGTGAACCGCGTCCTCGGTGCGCTGGGCCTGGACAGAGGAACACGTGGGGTTGAGGTAGACTGAGCAAGGCTCTACACACACCGAGCAAGGCTCTACACACCGAGCAAGGCTCTACTCTACATGCGAATCTATGCGACAGAGAGAGCTCCAAACACACGCAGCGAGGCTACTGTAACAGCGACAGTCAAAATTACACAGTATTTGACTGTAATATGAACTGAAATTTACTGTAGGACAGTTATGCAGTATGTTACTGTATTTTAAAGTTGCAATGTGAAATGACTATATTTTACAGGAAAGACATACTAAATGGTGCTGTAAATATAAATTCAGTATTGTGAAAATGGCAGTATATTTTACAGTAAAGACATACAATACTGTAAGTACATATACAGCAAGATAAATGGTGCTGTAAATGTAAATACAGTAGTTTTTGCTGTAATTGATTCACAGTAAGTTACTAGCGGACAGCTGCACTACAAACTATACTTAGCACTTTACACTTGTAAATTGCACAGTATTTAACTGTAATATGAACTAATTTTTACTGTAGGACAGTTATGCAGTATGCTACTGTATTTTAAAGTTGCATTGTGAAATGATTATATTTTACAGGAAAGACATACTAAATAGTGCTGTAAATATAAATTCAGTATTTTTGCAGTAATTTATTTACATTAAGTTACTGGCAAACTGCTGCTCCAGGATTTTACAGTAAATCATAAAAAGTGCTGCTGCTCTAATACCAAAGGAAGTTTATTTTCTTAGATAAATGAGTTTTGTGGTCTGTGAATGGAGCTGACAACAACACTGGTTTCTCAGAGACATGGTTGAGGTTGTAGACCCCCTGTACCCCCTTGCGTCTGACTGTAACAGGTCTTGATGGATTACTCGCACAGCGTTTTGGCTGCTGGCCTGTTATTGGAGGCATGTGAGGCACTCTTACCCTCAGGTGGCTGATATACTGCCTTATGTCCCTGTAAATCAATCTGTGGCGAGTCTGTGGGCCTTCCTCTCTATCCTGCCGTGACGCACTGAGCTACTTAATGTCAGATGCTCTATGATGTATGGAGGGCCAAATATTTGATTTGGCAAAGCTCTCAGAAGGAGGAAATTCCTCTTCTGTTTTTGGCTGGAGTCTAACAAATCGGTTATCATTGTGTATAGTTGATTAAGAAAGGGTATTTGGGGAAGGTAAAGGTGTAGAATGTCATTTCTGTATGTGTACAACTTAATTCTGTTCTGAATTAGCTTGTGGAAAGTATTGCTGGAAGTAGACCAAATATGCGTGTACACCCTTTTCAGTTAGCAAGACATGTACTGTTTTAATTACTAATGAATGCACAAAATTCTACACTAAATGTGGACAAGAACAGCAAACAAGTATGTATTCTTAATAGCAGCAAATAAGCAACAAAATCTAAGCAACAGATACTAAAAATTAATGAAATGGTAAAAATAGCTTGAAATAATATTAAGCAACACTTATATTACATGGAATTTTTATACTATATTTTTGCAACATATTATATCTTTTTTGCTTTGATATCACAATGAGTGCAACGCAAATGTGTAATCTGAAGTATGGATCAAAGTTGACCAGACACGCATGTGAATTGTAGATCAATAGGAAGGTTTGACTTTAATTTAAAAAAAAAATTCATTTGCACTTGTTTTAAGGCCTCTTAAACTTTCCCAACAGTATTCAGACGCATAAAAATGATAGCTTTTTTAATTATTCATTTAATTAATTATAATTTATTGAATCATTTTTAGGGCTTCATGGTGGCGCAGTGGGTAGCACGATCGCCTTACACCACACAGCCTCAGCTGGGTCAGTTGGCATTTCTATGTGGAGTTTGCATGTTCTCCCCATGTTTGCGTGGGTTTCCTTCGGGTGCTCGGTTTTCCCCCACAGTCTAGACATGTGGTATAGGTGAATTGGGTGAGCTAAATTGTCCGTAGTGTATGTGTGTGTGAATGAGTGTGTATGGATGTTTCCCAGCGATGGGTTGCAGCTGGAATGGCATCCGCTGCGTAAAACATATGCTGGATAAGTTGACAGTTCATTCTACTGTGGCGATCCCAGATTAATAAAGGGACTAAGCTAAAAAGAAAATTAATTAATGAATTAATCATTTTTACGATGACATGGTGGCTCAGTGGGTAGCACTGTCACCTCACTGCAAGAAGGTCACTGGTTCGAGTCCCGGCTGGGTTAGTTGGCATTTCTGTGTTCTCCCTGTGTTCACGTGGGTTTCCCCCACAGTCCGAAGACATGCGGTATAGGTAAATTGAATTCAATTTAATTCAATTAATCTTTATTTGTATAGCCCTTTTACAATGTGGATTGTGTCAAAGCAGCTTCACATAGAAGATTATAGTGAATTGAAAGTGTCAGTTCAGTTTTCAGAGTTTAAGTTCAGGTCAGGTCAGGTCAGGTCAGTGAGGTTTAATATTCACTGCTGAGAGTCCAAACATTGAAGAGCAAATCCATCGATGCACAGCTCTACAAGTCCCGAATCATGCATGCCAGTAGCGACAGCGGCGAGAAAAAAACTTCACCAATTGGCGTAAGTGAAGGATAAAACCTTGAGAGAAACCAGGCTCAGTTGAGCACGACCACTTCTCCTATGGCCAAACGTCTTGTGCAGAGCTGCAGTCTAGGCGCTGGAAGCTGGAGGACGCTGGACGTCAGCAAAGACTCAGCTGTCCCAGGTGGTCACAGGAGTGAGACGCATGCTCTCCACTCCTCCATGACCACCACAGCTGCTACTCAGGAAATGGCCTGGTCCAGGATTGTGGAACCTTGGGATCATCTCTTCACAGGTCTTGGATTGCATCAGTGGCACTGCATAATCTCTGGGGGGCTTGGTATGAGTATCACCAGGTGAAAATAGAGAATAATTAGCGTAGCTGCTGTTCATAGTGTATATAAATGAGATGCGTGGAGCACATTCATGCATCATACGTGATGTGATGTATTGACTGTATGCTTTACTAAAAAGATAGGGCTTTAATCTAGTTTTGAACTGCAAGAGTGTGTCTGAGCCTTGGACATTATCAGGAAGGCTATGTCAGAGTTTCTCTGAAAGGCTCAACCTCCTTTACTCGACTGCATTGCCATTCTAGGTACTACCAGAAGCCCTAAGTTTTGAGATCTTAAAGAGCGGGTTGGATTGTAGCAAGACAGGAGGTTGGTAAGATAAACAGAAGCTATATTATTGAAAGCTTTATATGTAAGAAGTAATATTTTAAAACCAAAGAGTTATATGATTGGATAATATAAAAATCACTCGTGCATGTTTTTAAATTCTTCACTTTCGCCAATTGGTAAAGTTTTTTCCTCGCCACTGTCGCCACTGGCTTGCATAGTTCGGGATCTGTAGAGCTGCGCATCGATGGAATTGCTCTTCAGTGTTTGGACTCTCAGTAGTGATTATTAACCCACACTGACCTGAGCTAAACTGAACTGAACTTAACACTGAAAACTGAACTGACACTGTTTCAATTCACTATAAACTTCCATGTGAAGCTGCTTTGACACAATCTACATTGTATAAGCACTATACAAATAAAGATGAATTGAATTAAATGACACAATGTGACCCCGCTACATCTGCATAGCAGTGAAAGCTGATCCAGTGTCTTCAAGTAATGTCTCCCAGGGATAGCATGTATATTGTAAACAGCAAAGCGCCTAAAACTGATCCTTGAGGCACCCCATACTTTACTGGCCTGACTTGTGAATGCTGTCCATTAATATTCACAAACTGGTAATGGTCAGCTAAGTATGACTTAAACCATTGTAGCACCTGTCCCTGGACACCTGTAGAATATAAGCGGTCAATGAGAATATTGTGGTCAATGGTGTCAAAAGCCGCACTTAGATCCATTAGGTTTAATAGCGAGATGCACCCTTGGTCAGCGGCTAAGAGTAGATCATTGGTTATTTTTACTAATGCAGTTTCTGTACTGTGATTAGGCCTAAAACCTAACTGAAACATCTCAAAAACATTGTTCATTTGCAGAAAGCAGCATAATTGGGCAGAAACATATTTTTCTGGTATTTTCGACATAAATGGAAGATTTGAAATAGACCTATAATTAGCTAAGTTGCTGGGATCCCTTTGTGGTTTCTTAATAATAGATTTAATAACAGCTAGCTTAAAAGGATTTGGAACATGGCCTAAAGATAGAGAAGAGTTGATGAGGTTAACATCTTCTATTTTCTGTTTAAAGTCTTCTATTTTATCACTGAAAGAATTTATGAAGTCATCACTACTAATTTACGGTGGGACATTTTGTTTCAAAGATGACAGATTATTTGATAATTTAGTAATGGTGTTAAATAAAAATCTAGGATTGTTATGATCATTTTATAAGCTAAATGAGTCAAACACAACACAAACACTACTCTTACATCAAGTTGCGGTCGGCCTCAAAATGGGAGGGATTTGGATCCTATTTTAATGTCAGGAAATAAAAAAGAGACTTATTGTCTTTATATCACCAAAGTATGACTGTGGACACACTATACCAATACACAGTTCTGTCCTAACAGCTTACAAAAGATCATTTTCATCATAGGTGCACTTTAAAACCAAAATCTGTTTTTGGCTACATCATTGTCAGATAAATGTTGCAGTATAATTTAAAACAGTCCTACCACATCAACACAAAAATAGCAATAATCATGTGCTCTTATTATTTTCTTGAAAATATATTTACTATTATTATTTTGTTGATAAAATATTTTAATAGTATTGCTTAGTTTTAAGAGTAGTATTATTCCCATTAAATTGCAAAAAAAAAATGGATTTCCAAAAAAAAAAAGATCTATAAAAACACTCAAGATTGTCAGTGCAATGAGGATGTATTAGTTAATGTTAGTTAATTAATTCACAATAGCACGAACTAATAATGAACAGTATTATTAAGTGTATTTCGACATTTACTGATGCATTTTTTAAATCCAGCTTTATGCTTGTTAACATTACTTAATGCACTTCTAGTTAACAATGAACTAACAATAAATGACTTTATTTTTAAAAACTAACGTTAAAAAAAAGGATAAATACGGTAATGAATGTATTTTTTGTATTAATTTATAACAACTAAAAAATTCTAGTTTACTTCTTTCTTAAATGACAGGACAGCGTTTACTTTCATTATGGCTATACTGCAAAATTACTAAATTCAGTTAATTCAGTGGCTTTACTTATATGTAAACAGGCTGGAAGTCAAAACCTAGCTGCTTTTCTGTTTTCTTTTTTTTTTTTACTCCAGCAGGCCCATATTCTGAGATTTATGCAGCAAAATATGGACTGATAACCCTTCATCTGTTCACTGTGTGAATTTTTCTCTGCTCTCACTATCTGTCTCACCCTACACAGCTAACATTCATATGGCTGCATCATGGCAGAGGGAAGATTTTGTGTCCTTCACAGCTGAGTGTGTGTGTGTGTGTGTGTGTGTGTGTGTGTGTGTGTGTGTGTGTG
>CAIGQZ010032266.1:13357978-13369530 GCA_903798205.1 Danio tinwini | reverse complement strand
GTGTGTGTGTGTGTGTGTGTGTGTGTGTGTGTGTGTGTGTGTGTGTGGCCTGCCTACCGAAATGTGTCAGTTGGTCTCTCTCGACTCTCCATTCTCCCAGATTGCAGCACAGACTGTGAGACATTAACGTATTCATGCCACATTTCCATTCCTCCCTTCAGAAGTGTTGTGAAGCAGGGTATTAAGACGTTATCTGAAGGAGTTTCATCTCTGCAGTGATACTCAAAATCAAGAAAATGGATCTTTTGGCTCGTAACAGATTACCTTGTGCACTTTGCGCTTTGAATGACCTGTCATGGAAAGAAAAAAAGATCTTTCTCTCTTGGTTTGGATACAAATGATTTGCTGATTTAGTGGATTAACCCACTGACTCTCCTTCCTCGGCAGACAGGCAGGAAATTAAAACTGAGTCGTGTCTTTTCAAACTTTAAACTTTAGCTGACCCCAGATCAGTAGCTTTGCCCTCTGTGAACTGTAGAGCGAATCAGAACCCCTTTCTTTTCCCTCATGTCCATAAGAAGCCTTCATCTGAAACCTGACATCAAAGACACACAAGCACACACACACACATACACCCTTGTCTTCTGTCAATAACACTCAAAAGAAGAACTCCCTTTGTTTGACTTTAGACTTCAGCTGATAGATTATATAGACAATTAATTTATATTTAGCCTTAGTTAAATACTCATTTAAAAAACTCTGGAGTGTTACTGGAGGTGATTGTAAGACTTTTATGACTTTATATAGTATTCTGCAAAGGACTGCACAAAAAATAAGTCTTTATTCAGCGATAATTTTTTCCTGTGATTATAATTAGTGTGAATAGGAACAAAAGGAGCTGGTGTTATATGGCATCCTCATTTCAACTGCCTGAAAATGTGTGTAAGACTACCACCACATACATTCTCTATTGGAGACAGGTCGGGACTGCAGGCAGGCCAGTCAAAAACCTGTATCCCCTTCCTCCACAGCCAGGACTTTGTAATGTGTGCAGAATATGGTTTTGCATTGTCTTGTTGAAATTTTCATGGGCATCCCTGGAAAAAATGTAGCATATTGTGCTCCAAGATGTCTGTACACTTTTCAGCATTAATGATGCCATCGCAAAAGTGCAAGTTATCTTTGCCAAGGGCATTTGACCATGACAGAACCTGGCTTTTGGACTTGTTTCCACTGTGCGTTAGTCCATCCCAGATGCCTCCGAGCCCAGAAAAGTCGACGTCGCTTCTGGACACTGTTAACATAGTGTCCCCATAGTGTATAACATCCTTTTGGCACAGTACAGTTTTAACTGGCATTCGTGTATGTAACTACGTATTGTGGTACTTGACAAAGGTTTGCCAAAGTAGTCCTGAGCCCATGTGGTTATATTGCTTAGATGAATGAGGAATCTTGATGCAGTGCTGCCTGAAGGATTGGCGATCACGGTTGTTTAGCTTAGGCTTGTGCCCTTGTTCTTTACACACTGAAATTCTTCCCGATTCCTTGAATCTTTTAATTCCTATGCACTGTCGAAGGTGAAATATCTAAATGCCTTTTTATCTTTGTTTGAAGAACATTGTTTTTAAACAAAAAAAAAAAGATTTCTCGCATATTTGTTGGCATACTGGCGATTCTCAGCCCATCTTTGCTCCTAAAGGACTAGACCTCAAATCATAATTACAATCACCCGTTGACATCATCTGTTTCGAATCACATCATTTAACCAATTTACCTGATTACTAGCCCTAAACTGCTCCTGTCCCAGCATTTTTTGGAATGTGCTGCAGGTCTGAATGACAGAAAAGGATGTATATTTACAAATAAAAAGTTGACCAGGCAAAACATAAAAAATTTTGTCAGTGGCGGATTTAGGCATGCATGCGCAATCGCCCAGGGAGGCATCTTACTAAGGCTGGCATGGGAAGACGGTGCAAAAAAAAGCATCCCCTAGTAAAAGCATTGAGATACAATTTAGTTTATGCAAGTGTATTAATTTAAAGTGGCAATCCCAGAATAAAGACGTTAGGGGCCATTCACATTTGGCATCTTTTGCATGCGTTTGTTGTTTTCTATGTGCAACTGAAACAATGCTGGTGAAAGCAAACTGACGCATACACGCATAAAAGCATTCCCGCACGCCTCACGCTCTCCTATGTAAATCACGGTTGTTTACATGCACGCCGATAAAATATGCGCCATGAAACCAGTGTAACAGCCTTTTGTGCAGAGGTGTCAGCATGCAGCGAGTTTTGCAAGTCGACAAAGCTGAAGTTTATGTAATATGATGATGATATTACTTTCTAAGCATGGCTATAAAGCAGAAAGAAGGAATAAAGAGTCAGGGAGGTAAGACTTTATAACATTAATTCTCGGCCATGAGTCATAGCATATCACTCTAGATGTTACATTGTTTTCCAGTAACATTTAGGATTGATTTCTGTTATTTATTTAGAATAATAATTACATAATAATAATAATTGCATTTTTTTATGTATTTATTTATAACAAATAAAAATAAATTGTTACATTTATTGAAAAATAAATATAACAATTTAAGGGTGAGGTGTATGGGGTGGTTCACCCAGGGTGCCGTTTAAACTAGAACCGCCACTGTATTTTGTGTTCATATTGTCTTCAATGAAATACAAGTCAACGTAAATCACTACTTTCTTTTTTATTTGCATTTTCCATACTGTCATAACTTTTTCTAATTTGGGGTTGTATGTTTTTACAGTTTTGCAAGGAAGAAGAAGCACATATTTAAACATGCACATTCAATGAGACAATACTAACATGTTGGTCAAATCCAGTACTCCACAGTTGTGAAGTTCTACTGGGATCAATACTTGGGCCTGTATTGTTCACCTTGCAAATCTCCCTCTGGCTTCCATTTTCAACAATCACTTCTTGTTTACTGTTCTTTATTCCTTTTACTTATTCCTTAATTATATTTTCTTATATTATTCTCTATCATTGTGTACAGCACTTTGGTCAACTTCAGCAGAGGTTGAAAAAGTAATAAAATATTCTACTCAAGTAAAAGTACTGTTACTTTCAAAAAAGTTTAGTGTTTAACTGGATAAGTAAAAGTAAAGTTACATATCTATAAATCTACTCAAGTAAAAGTAATAATTAACTCATAAAAAATGTACTCATGAGTAAAGAGTAACTATTTCTCGAAAGGGACAAGATGATATAAATCTTAAATTATAGGTTTTTATTTGAATAAGTAAATTAAAAATTAAAGACCAATAACAAAAACTTATGATTATTTAAAATATTTTACAGATTATCCTATTTAACACTTTAAACAATTTACTACTTTAGCTAAATTGTGCATAGACAATTTTGCTCCAAGTCCCCATTAATATCCAATCCTGGTGCTAATGAACATTAGCAATGTTATGAACACAGTTGGGCAAGTTACTTCCAAATGTAATACATTATATATTACTAGTTACTGTTTTTTTTTTTTGTAAGTAGTTACATTACAACATTAATGTCTCAGAAATTATTGAAAACTTTCAATAATTATGCTTTCAAATACATGTTGCTATTAATTGTCGTAATTATTCAGAGATATTTTTATTTGCACAAGGAGTCTGTCAACAGCCAGTGCTCCACACAGAGATCTGATAATTTGACATCTTTTCTTTTAAATATTAAATATTGCATGTATGGCTATGACTGTGTACTAACCTTAATTACTACTGGGGATGGGGATCTTATTAAAGTTAAAGGTAGCAATTTTATTTTACCCAATAAATGCATCAATAATATCCACAGATTTTTAAATAGTCAATCAAATGAACTTAAACTATAAAAAAATGCAACAAATATTTGTTTGGGCCCAAACAAAAATAATAATAAAATCAGTTTTAGTATTGGTTTTGCTTAAGTTGCACACTAGTTTGATCATGTTTAAATATCTTTATAACTATATAAATATTATTATAGGCCTACATCATGCTGTCAATAAAAAACAAAATTACATGTTATCACAGGCTATTGTCCTCTGAGTGCACCTGAAAAGACACTTCTCATACTTTGCCGACACAGACCGAAAGCGCCTCAGAAAAGGGGTCGTTTTATCCTGATTCCACTGCATTAACTGACTCATCACGTGAGTCAGTGTACGACAGAGTAGTAGATCGACTGGGACTTGACCCTTTTCTAATCCGTTCTTCTCATGATGCTCTAAACGGCGACATCGTTCCTGAAGTATTAACAAAAGCTGGAGCAGACACGACAGTCGCTCCTCTTCCAGGTGACTTATGTTTTTTCCTTAAAAAGAATTTGCTGAGGAACATTTTCCTTTAATGTTTAATAAAATGTATTATAATCTAAAAAAGTTTCATTCAATACATAATTTAACGTTTAATAAAAAAGATGACTATAAATTGTCTAATTCAATTCAATTTTATTTATAAAGCACTTTAAAACAAGTCAGTTGACCAAAGTGCTGACAATAGAGTAAAACAAAGCATAGCAAATACTTTAAAAATAAATAAACATAAAATGTCAACATCTCATGCTGTGCTAAAAGCAAAAAAGGACCAAGTTGGTATAAGGAAAAATTTAAAAACAGTAATGGAAGAGGCTTGTCTAATATACAACGGCAACTCGTTCCACAACTTTGGTGCAGCCACAGCAAAATATAAATTTTGACATAAACATAAATTTGACAGTCATCAGCATAACAATGAAAAGAGATGCCATGTGTCCTAAGAATTGATCAGAGTGGACGTAGATAATAAAGAGAACAAAATAGGGTGCAGAATAGATCCCTGTGGAACTCCATAGGCTAGTGGAGCACAGGAGGACTCACAATTACCTAAGCGCACAGAAAAGGTTCGGCCTTCCAAATAAGACTTGAACCATTCCAAAGCCACACCTTTTATGCCAACCCAATGTTCCAAGCGTGAAAGTAAGATGTCATGATCAACAGTATCAAATGCAGCTGTTAAATCTAAGAGGACAAAAACCTCACAGTCACCAGAATTACATA
Organism: Danio tinwini; assembly: GCA_903798205.1. NCBI lineage: Eukaryota > Metazoa > Chordata > Actinopteri > Cypriniformes > Danionidae > Danio > Danio tinwini. The sequence goes on along the minus strand of CAIGQZ010032266.1, from coordinate 13,364,540 downwards.
TCCAAAGAATATCATTAAAAACTGTTAAAAGGGCAGACTCAGTGCTGTTCATTGCTTTAAAACCGGACTGGAAAATCTCAAGAAGATTGTGCTCATTCAAGTGTGCGATTATCTGATTATAGACAATTTTTTTCCAACACTTTAGATAAAAAAGGCAGCTTGGTCTATAGTTTTGAAGAATATTTGTGTCCAATCCAGGTTTTTTAGGGGCTGTACAACAGCATGTTTAACATTTTAAGGAATCCCTCCTGATGTAAGGCTGCCATTTATAATAGTTAAAACTAAAGAGCCCACAGTGGAAAAAACTCCTTCAATAGGTGTGGGGGAACAGCATCATGAGGTGAACCTGATGGCTTTATGTGGGCCACTATCTCATCCAGCAGAGCGAGAGTGACATGCTCAAACTGGTGAAAAACGGCAGGGCACACAGAAGGATTGAGGGATCAAAATTAGGTGGTGTTATCTGGGCTCTAGCTGAGGCCACCTTACTAATAAAAAAATGCAAGACTTTCTCACACACTTCAAAAGAGGGTTTAAAACAAGGAGCCTGAGGGGCATTAAGAATAGAATCAATTGACTTAAATAACACACAAGGTTTATGACAATTGGACATGATAATGTTCACAAAGTAGCTCCTTTTTGCTTCTTTCACAGTGGACTGATGTAGATCCTAATGCTCTCTTAAAATTTGAAAAGACACCTGTAAATTGTCTTTTTTCCATTTTCGGCATTTTCGCCTCACTGCAAGGGTCTCATCATTTAACCAGGGTTCAAATTTGACTTTAGGCTGCCTGGATTTAAATGGAGCAACATTTATCCAGCATAGACTTACAGGTGTCATGTAACCAGGAACTAAGAACGTCTGTATTATAATGCAAGGGCAGCGAAATGGTGTATTGGTTAAAACAATCAGAAAACTGTGTGGCAGTGGAGGAGTTAAACACACGAGAATGCATGGGAAGGGGGCGTGGTCTGTCTGCATTACTAGGCAGAGAAATCTCAAATACCACGGGCATTTGGTCAGAAAAAACAGTATCATACACCTCCAAATTAAAAACAGGCAAAGCATATGACAAAACCAAGTCTAGCGTATGACCACGCCCTTGTGTGAGTGTGAACGCAGAATGAGTTAAATTAAAAGAGTCAATCGGGGTCAGAAAATACTTAGCCATAGGTTTATCAGGACAACACACATGAATATTAAAATTTCCAACGATCAAGAGAGAGTCAATTTTAGTCCTGATTTTAGCAAGAAAAGCAGCAAAGTCATTCATGAAATTCTTACTGTATTTTGGAGGACTGTATATCACTGCGAACAGGACGGGATGAGGGAAAACCACTTCAAACAACGTCAGTTCAAAGTTGGGAAACACCGTAGGCAGAGAGACCTGTTTACACTTATACATATTTTTGTAAACAGCAGCGACTCCGCCTCCACGACCTGATGTACGTTCATCAGGCCGACCCTGACAGGTGCTCGTTCTTCAGTAACCCGAGGAGCCCGTGCAACGTACCGCAAATTCCACAGATCACGTCCATACTGCTGTGGGCGATGATGAAAGGAGCGACAGGGCAGAGTCAGGTCTGAGCCCACAACCGGTACCGGACAATTGTGGACTGGCTTCGTAAAGTGCCAGGAGTGAAACTGGTAACAGCTAACTCCAGGCCCACTCAGGGAAACTGTAGACTTAAGAGAGATTTTCAGTCTCAGCAGCCTTCCACCTCGCTTGCCACGGCGACAATGGCATTTCCAGGGATGAGATCACGGAAAAGGTAAGCAGGGACTCCAGATGGTAAAAGTAATGGAGGCAACAATTCATGTCCATCTTCTGGATTATAGATCAGATGTGTGGCAGATGGACGAAGATCCCAAAGTTCTTGGCGATTATACATCAGCAGAGAGTTAACATGTTGACTAAAAAGCGCTAAAATAAATAAAAACATAATAAAAATGGGTAGGGGCAGGGTAAGCCAAACACAATGGTGTTATCCTGCCACATCATCTAATTTTAAAGCCTTCTATAAATCAGGAGTAAAAATTCAGATTAACTGTTAAGTAACAAAATGTTTGTTATAGTGAGTTAGATTTTTACAGATTTTACACTAATGCTAAACTAATGCAATACGTTAGGGATAGTGTCAGCTTTTGTATTACTGCAGAGCATGTCACAATTTTGCACGTTTGACAGACTTCAGACAAGTAGGTAATGATTCTTTTTTGCCCAGTTTTTTTAATGTACTCATTTTTGTGAATGTAGGTGCACAGAATGCAGCAGCAACACGTATACAGGAACTTAAAGCTGAAGTCAAAAGACTGGAAACTGAGCTTGGGCAGCTGAAAATAAACCAAACTGTCACAGTTTCAGAGATTTTGTGCTTCTGATGAAGACATACTTTTTTTTACACAAGGTTTCCATCTGAAGAAGTCTTCCAAGCATTCTGGAAAGCAATTGAGTCCTCTGCATCCATGATGGTTTATTGGTCTCTGGCCCAGAAGAAGGGACATACAGCTAAAATGAAAGTCAAAGTCTCAAAGTCATCAGCAAAGCTTGCAACTGATTGATTAGTTTTTCCTATACTGCTGTTGTGTTTCTGCAATACTTAAAGAGAAAATGTTATCAGACATTTTCAAAATTAGTCTCTCCACAGTACATCGCATCATCATAACCTGGGCTAATTAGCTTTACCTGATCCTTGCATCTTTGCTAGTATGGATGAGCAGAAGGCAAGTGAATTCCACAATGCCTGAGAAGTTTAGGCAGTTCTGTCCAGAGGTGCGGGTCATCTTCTACTGCACGGAGATAAGAGATAAGGTCCAAAAATCCACCTTTCCTCATTCTCTAGTCTGAGGTGTTTTCCTTGTATAAAAACACCCCCACCTTCAAGGGATCGATTGGTATTACCCCATGTGGAGCAGTCACATTTGTTTCCAGCTTGTTTACTGGCCCCATTTCAGATCAAGAGTTGACAAAACAGTCAGGTATACTCGTTGGAACCAGGGGATGCTTGCATGGCTGACAAAGGATTCACCATTGAGAATATTCTGGCAGAACGAGGGGCCAAACTCATCATACCACCTTTCAAAACAGCAGCTCAGTTCAGCAAAGAAGATGCTGAGAGAACACAAGCCATAGCACGCCTTCGAATTCTTGTTGAGAGAGCCATCAGAAGAGTGAAGGGGTTTCACATCTGGTACACCCTTGTACCTTTGGCCATGTCTGGAACAGTTAACCAGCTGTGGACTAACTGCTAACTGATGAGCAATTTTCAGTGGCCGCTTGATGTTAAAGGTCACAAATCATTATAGCCAGCTAATGTGTGTGTGCATAATAATAATAATAATAATAATCAAAGTCATCCTAAAACTGTTAAACAACATCCACTCTTGTAAAATGTTGATTACTCTGTGTGTGTGTGTGTGTGTGTGTGTGTGTATGTATGTATATATATATATATATATATATATATATATATATATACATATATATTGTAAACAAAGGCGGGGGAAGCGCGGCGGGCTAAGAGCTGCTCTCTTTACCCAGCATCTTCCTCGCCAATGTACGGTCCCTGGTGAACAAAATGGATGATGCGCGACTGTGCATCAACCACAGCAAAAGATTATGGAACTGTAATGTCATGATTTTCACAGAAACATGGCTAAACAGCGGGATACCAGACAACGCTGTATCTTTAACTGAGCATCAAACATTCTGAGCAGACAGAGCGGTGGATGACTCCGGTAAGGCCCGAGGCGGAGGATTATGCATTTATATTAACAAAGCTTGGTGCACAAACTCTGTCATCATTGGAATACATTGCTCTGTTAACCTGGAATTTCTGATGGTCAAATGCAGACTGTTTTATCTGCCACGGGCGTTCACCTCCACCTTTATAATCGCTGCTTATATTCCACTCGATGCTGATGCAAAGCTTGCTATGAATTCAATTCAATTCATCTTTATTTGTATAGCGCTTATACAATGTAGATTGTGTCAAAGCAGCTTCACATGGAAGTTTATAGTGAATTGAAACAGTGTCAGTTCTGTTTTCAATGTTTAAGTTCAGTTCAGTTTAGCTCAGTTCAGTGTGGTTTAATAATCACTACTGAGAGTCCAAACACTGAAGAGCAATTCCATTGATGCGCAGCTCTACAGATCCCGAACCATGCAAGCCAGTGGCGACAGCGGCGAGGAAAAAACTTCACCAATTGGCGAAAGTGAAGAATTTAAAAAACCTCAAGAGAAACCAGGCTCAGTTGGGCACGACCATTTCTCCTATGGCCAAACATCTTGTGCAGAGCTGCAGTCTAGGCGCAGTAGCTGGACCTCAGCGAAGACACGTCTGTCCTTGGAGCATCACAGGAATCAGTCTTATGCTCTCCATCATGACCACCACAGCAGCAGCTCAGGATACGGCCTGGTCCAGAAACCTTGGGATCGTCTCGTTGCTGGTCTTGGATCGCATCAGTGGCACTGCATAGTCTGAGGGTCTAAAGATGAGTACCCCCAGGTGGAAATACAGAAAAGGCCAAGCACTGTTACAAGCTAAAGCTAGAGGAGCACTTTTCCAACTCTGATCCTCGGCGCATGTGGCAGGGCATACAGGCCATCAGCAACTACAAACCCAGCCATTCCACACCCACAGCCACAAATGTCTCCTTCCTGAACGAGCTTAATGACTTTTATGCCCGCTTTAAAAGAGACAATAATGAACCCTACATCAGGATCACTTCCTCAACTGACCACTCACCCATTACACTCACCTCCTCAGAAGTCTACACCGCACTGAGTCGGATCAATGTGTGTAAGGCTGCTGGACCAGACGGTATTCCTGGGCGTGTCCTCAAAGCATGTGCAGAACAGCTCGCTGGAGTATTCACAGACATTTTCAACCTGTCCCTTAACCTAGCAGCTGTGCCAACATGCATTAAAACCACCTCTATTGTGCCAGTGCCGAAACACTCCAGCCCAACATGCCTGAATGACTACCGCCCGGTAGCACTCACACCCATCATCATGAAGTGCTTCGAGCGGTTGGTCCTGGCACATCTGAAAGACTTTCTGCCATCCACACTGGACCCACATCAGTTTGCCTACCGTGGCAACAGGAGCACAGAAGATGCAGTCTCCATAGCACTGCACTCTGTACTCACACACCTGGACAATAAAAACACTTACGCACGAATGCTGTTTGTTGACTTCAGCTCAGCATTCAACACTGTCATACCCTCTAAGTTAATGATCAAACTTAGAGACCTGGATATAGACACGTCTCTCTGTAACTGGGTTATGGACTTTCTGACTAACAGACCTCAGAATGTTAGATCAGACCACATTTGCTCCACCACCGTCACACTCAACACTGGTGTACCACAGGGCTGTGTGCTGAGCCCCTTCCTCTACTCCCTTTTCACCATCGACTGTAGGCCTGTGAACAGATCCAACGCCATTATCAAATTTGCACCAACAATAATCTGCTCCTTAACACCGACAAGACCAAGGAGCTCATTGTGGACTTCAGGAAGGGACGAACAGGCTCACATGATCCCATCCACATCAATGGGATGGCCGTCGAGCCTGTCTCATCCTTCAAGTTCCTGGGGACCCACATCTCCAAGGACCGTTCCTGGACCACCAACACCTCCAGCCTGGTCAAGAAGGCTCACCAGCACCTATTTTTCTTAAGGCAACTTAAGAAGAACCCGCTGTCATCAGCCGTCTTGGTGAACTTCTACCGATGTACAATAGAAAGCATCCTGACAAACTGTGTCACAGTCTGGTATGGAAGCTGCTCTGTTGCGGAGCGTAAGGCACTGCAGCGGGTGGTGAAAACTGCCCAACGCATCACAGGGACCACACTGCCAGCCATAGAGGACATCCAGAGGAAACACTGTCTGCGCCGAGCACGCAGTATTCTTAAAGATCCCTCTCACCCTGCTCACAGACTGTTTTCTCTCCTGCCTTCTGGCAGGCGCTTTAAGCTCCCCCGGACAATAACCAGCAGACTAAAGAACAGCTTCTTCCCCAGAGCTGTCTCCCTTTTGAACTCTGCCCCCCACTGACTTTTTGCCCTCCTAATACACACCCTACTCTCCTCATAACTCAGACTCCTCATAATCACTGCACTACTTAACATTTGCACATTTAAAAATTGCACACATTCATTGCACTGATTAATTCACTTATTTGAACTGTACATACCTACTGCACATGTACATTTGTAAATTATGTACACACCCACTGTACATATACATTTGTAATTGTTTATCTATCTGCACACTTCTGATTATTAATAGCAACCTGTACATTTATCCATCTATTGTAAATCTGTTCATAGCTAACACAACCTTTATATAATGTTCATAGTACATCCATTTGTAAATATCACCATAGTTTTTCTATAACTGCACTTTATAACTTATACCTGTATCCTGCACTTGCTGCTATTGCACTCCTGGTTAGACCTAAACTGCATTTTGTTTCCTTGTACTTGTACATGTGTGATGACAATAAAGTTGAATCTAATCTAATATATATATATATATATATATATATATATATAT
>CAIGQZ010032266.1:13345316-13357016 GCA_903798205.1 Danio tinwini | reverse complement strand
TCAGTACTACATTTGTTACATAATGCAAAATATAAAATCTATTTTTTTTTTAAACTTGTGAATATTAAACATTCAAATCTTGCCATTTGTAAACTGTTATTTTGTCTAACTTTAATCGTTTTTTTTATGATATAATTTCCTTTCAAATAAATTAGGCTTCATACATGTACATTGGGCTATGGATGTTTGCATAATGTCTTTAGCATGAACTATTGAGTAAACATGCTTCATAAACTCCTGCCTCAATAGGAACAGTATCTAATATCCATTAATGGTATTTTTCTTTAGTACCTGTGTATGCTCTGTAAAGTGTAGATTTAGAGTGTAGAAGTGAGCTGTTTGAAATAGCATGGCTACAGCAGGGTTACACAGTGCTTTGGCTGCAGTGCGTGTGCAACACGTCATAGTGAGGTCAACAGGAACTGTGTCAGCTTTTAAACCAATCTGAAGTAAAAGACAAAAAAAACTATATAAGTACATTATATACAGAACCATCAAACAAGGGGAAGGGGGGTTGCTGAAATTGCAACATGATTTTTATTTCATCAAAAGTGTAAGGTTACCAAGTTGGAAAATGTGCAGGGATCATGTAATCCTGAATCAGTACCATAATGTAATCCTTTCATTTATTAACTTATAGTGTAAGAGATTAGTTTTCTTAACAGATTTTCCAGTTTCTGAACAGTGTTTTTTCTATTTGCTGAGGTAACCTGCAGTGAATGTGGCTCCTCGTACTTCCTCATAGACCTAAAACATCTACACCTCAAGATAACTTTCCCGTTTCTAACACTGGAAACTGAACATTGCTTGACAAAAATAATTTATTATTGCACAGCACAACATCACATATTTATTATACATTTATATACTATACATGCATTTAAACATTTAGTTTTATATACGCTACCTCCCTTATTTCTCTTAACGGTTTAAAACTCTTGAGCCTACGCTATGATAAAGGTACATTTATGATAAAGGTACGTTCCATGCAGGTTAGATCCATGCTAACGTAAGGATCGTCACCTACCTTTGTAATTAAAAATTTAATTTTCATGGAAAGACTTGTATCCTTTATTAAGTTTAGAGTATGGAGTGATAAAATGTTGACAGGCACTTTGCTGATAAACTTTCCAAAATCCGTCATTAAATCCAACTTCGACTTAGTTTCCCAGCACGATTTTTTTCTTTTTCCGTTACATTACTTGATATATTTATTTTTTACTCAGTAATGGATATGAAGTACAAAACTTTAGGCAAATCATACTTAAGTAAAAGTAAAATTACAGATTTTACTCTTTCTACTCTAAAAAGTACAAATTCTCAAAAAAAAATAAAAAAAACTATTCAAGTACAGTAACGTGAGTAAATGTAATTTGTTACTTTCCACCTCTGGAAACTTCAGTTGGTTTTAATTGTGCTTTATAAATAAATATTGAATTGAATATTGAATCAGATTAAAAGTATAACTATATATAAATGCAAATATTGTAATGCTGTGAAGAAAAGGTGTAAAGTTATTTTGTGTATTTAACATGTGACACTGTTTTGTATGTTTTTTCTTTCAACAGTTAAACCTAAGGATTAACAAAACAGACTATATTACTACATTACTATTTTTGTTGGTATTTATTGCAAGAACAATATCAGTTTATTATTTATATGTATCCACTGACAGACAGTCAATCCATTCATCCAGTCTGTCTAGTCGTCTGTTTGTCTATTTTATCAAATTTTGTTTACAAAAAATATACTGTTATGAGCACAGCACACACACTTAATGTAATATCTGTTTTATTCATACTTGCAGCAAGAGGGGGCTCCTGCACACTGTACTTACTACTGAAGTAAAAGCAAAAGTAAAAGTATAAACCAAACATAAACTGAGAAAAAATTCATCAAAATAATTGCATTGGAAATGCACCATAAACTACGGTTGGGTCGATAGATGATGCCGTCGTTCATCGCCGATGGTGAGCCGGCATCGCGATCCTCCGCCCCGCCCACGTCGCAGCAGCAACCTGCTTGTGAAAAATATACACTCGGGCCCCGTTTACATTAATACGAGTTTTAAAATGGCATTTTAGAACGAAAACGATCCACATCCACACTGGCGTTTCACCTAGCATTTCTGAACAGCTCTCAATCCACACTATACCACTGAAAATGCACATCACATGACCACACACACACTCTAGCATGCACTGCAGCATATGTGCCCGTCTGAGCTCCAGGCAGTCAGCGGGTGATTTGAGCACAAAACCCCAGAGAGCAGTGCATGTTGGACAGTTTATCAAGTATGTACCGCTGTATCGTGTCTCACTATAGTTGTTAAACGTGATATTTAATTAATCTTGTCTCTATCTAACGACTTCAGTCTTTTGACTCTGTCAGGTAACGTGTCAGTGTCAGTACACTGCTTCAATTTTTCGCTTTCACGCTCAGATACCTCAGATACTGTTGGTTGGTTGCTATTGGTTGTGCACCATTTTTACCAACCAAGTTTGTTGACGCCATTATAACGACACAAATCACTGCCTATTCATGACAGAGTCCCGCTGAAAAGTGATTGACAGGTGGTAATTTGTGTGTAACTTATCTTCATTTATTTATGATTTAGTTATGGGTAAAACAAAGACCATGCGGGTCAGGTAGTTAAAACGATAGGCTACAAATAATTAATTTGTTATGAAATAATTATTTATAAATAATTAATTCAATGCTGCCTCCAATGACGATGCCATCATCTACGTGATGTTTTACATTAGACATCGTACAATGCCAAATTGGTCGACATCGCCCAACCCTAATATAAACATAAAACATTATAGACCAAAAGTATGATGTTGGGATTTGATCAGCTTTAATGAAGTTTCAAATTAAGTTTCATACTTAATACTGTATTTGTTGGATGCACAAGCTTACCAAAATGAAAGCATGGTACTTATATAGTTCTCATTTTTGTTTTGTGGGTATATTTATGCATCTGAAGAAATGCACACTGCTTTGAAGGGGTAAACTGCTATCAGTTGAGGCATTGTAATTACATCCATGATCTTCTGCTTCATGTTCTATTACTTGAGATTCATTAAAACATACAAAAGATTGATAAAAAAGGAATAAAACACAAAAAAAGAAAGGAAAAATTTAATACAGTTTTAAAAACTATGTTCTTGTGTTTTGTTAGTTAACAGTTTACTCTCTTTTGCAAGATTTTGTGGGGGGGTTCGCAATTTTTGGTCACTTGTAGGCTCTAGATTACTAAACTATTCCACTTGATCTACATACACCATAAAACATAACATAATAATTAGAACATAATAACAGTACTTTTTTCCATGTACTTTTTGTATTATTTTTTCTCTTATGTTTCAGATATCATTTTGATTCTGAACGAGTCATGCTGCATTTGTTTAATTTGGGGGTGACAAATGCCAAGTTACTTTTTAATTACAAGTATGAATCGCTGTGTTATTAAAAAAACAAATTTGTTCCCTGATTAAGGGTATAATGAGCATTATTAGCCGGTTTCATTACTGAAATCCAATCTTGCTTTGGCCGGTGGGGGAAAATAACCTTCCAGCAGAGAATAACGCACTCGCTTTGAAAGCAGTTTGATGTCTCTGCTGCAATCTGTCCGACACATAATGCCTTTCGACACATAATGCCTTTGGATTGTCGAGCGCTTTTTGAACATAAATTAGCATTTCGACAAACCATCGGCCCCAAACAGAACAGTTTGACTTGTTAACTTGCATCTAAATGGCTGCATGGTTCCGCTGTGTACTGTGGTACGAGACAGGCTGTTAGTTGATGAATTAGGGTTTATTTCTGCACGAGGACGCCATACAGGCTGTTTGTTTTTCCAGCACTGACATTCATCTTCCTCCTACCTCTGCTCTTCTCCACCTCCTCACCAAATACTGACATCCGTCTCCTTTATGTACGAGGCATCTGACATTTTTAATGTCATGCATAATCTTAACAAACAATCTCTATCGATGCATGGAAATAACTGGCTGAAACAAATGCGAAGGCTTGCTGTTTCTTCAACTGTGGCGTATTAGTTCAAACTGAGACGCCTGGGATGATAATGTCACTAAATGGTTCAATGTTAGGGGGATAAATGATTATGCCCTTGTTTTTTCCCCTCCCGCTCGCAGCCATCTGAAGGAAAACGTGCCGTATTGTGGTTTGGTTTTCATTTCATTAAACATTTTTAATTTTGCTCGGCTCATTCATTAAACTCAGAGAGGAGCGAACAAAGACAAGTAATTAAAGCTAACAGGGCGGATCTAGTCACTATTGAGCTCAACTTTAATACACCTGAAGAGTAAATAATTAGAGCATGATATTAAAAAATGGAAAGATAAAAGTGTCTGTCATGCTCAGAGATGCGCTGAAAGAAAGGAAGGAACGAGTAAGCTCATCGCTGGCTGTGAAACTATTAGCTGATAAGATTTAATTGTTTTCCTGGCTTCCTGTGGCTAAATATAGCCAGCTTACCTGTAGGAGTGAGTCATTTACTCCAAATGTGCTTGACGTGGAGAAAAGGGAGAGATACTGCAATGTTTTGTTTAGAAGAACTGCTAATTATTTGAAAATACAATACAATGTGGCCAAATAGCATGTACAATTAACTGAATATTTGCTACAAAATATGTACTACAAAACTACACCCTTTTCAAGTGTTCTGATACAAAAGAACATATTGCAAAACAGAGAAGCTTGAAAGCAAGTATAAAGCACTAGAATCAAAGTTGCCCAAACTCTGTCCTGGAGGGCCACTATATTTGACCTTTACTTAACTTCATTCAAAAAGCTAAATAAACTTGTGGTTCCTTGTTATTTATAATTTGAGTAAACATCATGCTTCCTCTGTCCTATCCTAATGCACTTTTCAGAGAATCTGTTTAATTAGTTAACAAATGGCATTCAGCAGTTCATCAGTTGGGCTGATCTGATTGCATCTTAACTACTTCAAATTATCTGATCAGAGCAAGTCTCCACTTAAAGATTTACTGAATCAAATGATCCATTCAGAACGACTCTTGACTTAATGATTCACTGACTCAAGTGATCTGGTCAGAGTGAGTCTTTAATTAACCATTCTTTGACTCAAATGATTTAGTTAGAGCGAGTCTTCACTTTACCATTCACTAACTCAAATGATCCAGTCAGAGCGAATCTTTAATTAACCATTCACTTACTCAAATGATCCAGTCAGAGGGAGTTTTTCATTAACTAATCACAGACTCAGATGATCCAGTCAGGGCTGCGTTTCCCAAACAACGACGTAACTCGCAGCGGAACTATCGATGTGCGATGCATCGGTTGGCAAAAGAACGATGTAGTGACTAGTGTTTTCCAAAACCCGTAGTTTCTCTGTCGCAGATCCATCGCTTGAACCACGTTAGTTATAATGTAAAACGCCCATAATAATGCTCTAAACAGGGTGGAGTAACTTCTTTAGAGAACAACCCCATCATTTCTTTGTGCAAATTATATTGTTTTACACAAACACGCATTTAAAATAAAATCCAATATTAGTTTTGGTAAAAACATGCACTCGTTTTGCATATTAATTGAAATATATGTAAATGGCACATATAGGGCCAATGTTTGCTTTACTAATATTATTGAGAAGTTGAACATTACATATTCTATTCTAAAACATAAAATCACTTACAAAAGCTAACACTATTCTAAAACCATATATAAATCATATAAATAAATAAATAATGAGGCTATTTATTATAAATATATTTACTATAATAATAATATTAATAATGATGATGATTATGATGATGATGATTATTATTATCATTATTATTATTATTATTATTTAGGATATTGTTTATTTATTAAAAAAATATATACAATTTGACATGCAAACCACAGCAGAAAGTTCTAACCAACAGACCCAAGTCATATACTGTAGAGATACTTAATAAATAACCCACTATAAAATAAAAGGATTAACGTATGCTATGTTTTTTATTTTCACAAGCTTTGGAGACGTAACATAATTTCCGCTTTTAAATATACATATAGATTTTGCCATGAGGCTGTGTTCAAAATGATATCAATGTTTTCAAAGTGCACTGCGAAGGGAGCACAATTGTAAACATGAAGATCGCTAAAACTGAACTGTAAAAATACTTTGAAAGCAAATTCAATTAAATTCATCTTTATTTGTATTAGAATCAGTTTTTATTGCCAAGTGTGCTTCACACACACAAGGAATTTGTTTTGGCAACAGAAGCTTCCAGTGTACATATAGTGACGAGTGACAACACAAAATACAAAAAAGAAAAGGCAATAAACATTAAACAGACATGCAGTTAGTCAAAAAGATCTGGATGTTGAGTTGTATGTACAGATATGCTGTAAATATAGTGGTTATGACAAAGTATTGCACGTTTATTGCACAGTAGGGGAATCTTTAACTGTTCATGAGGTAGATGGCCTGAGGAAAGAAACTTTTCCTGTGTCTGGCTGTTTTTGTGCTTGGTGCTCTGTAGCGCCGACCAGACGGTAACAGTTTGAACAGGTAGTGTGCTGGGTGTGAGGCATACAGAGCGATTTTACGAGCCCTTTTACTCACTCTGGAAGAGTACAGTTCTTGAAGTGTAGGAAGGGTAGTGCCAGTGATTCGTTCAGCAGTCCGGACTATTCGCTGTAGTCTACAGAGGTCGGTTTTGGCAGCTGAGCTAAACCAGACGGTGATTGAAGTGCAGAGGATGGATTGGATGACAGCTGAGTAGAACTGTACGAGCAGCTCCTGTGGCAGATTGAACTTGCTCAGCTGACCTAGTATAGTATAGCGCTTATACAATGTAGATTGTGTCAAAGCAGCTTCACATGGAAGTTTATAGTGAATTGAAACAGTGTCAGTTCAGTTTACAGTGCTTAAGTTCAGTTCAGTTTAGCTCAGGTCAGTGTGGGTTAATAATCACTACTGAGAGTCCATACACTGAAGAGCAATTCCATCGATGTGCAGCTCTACAGATCCCGAACCATGCAAGCCAGTGGCGACAGCGGCGAGGAAAAAACTTCACCAATTGGCGAAAGTGAAGAATTTAAAAAACCTAGAGAGAAACCAGGCTCAGTTGGGCACACCATTTCTACTATGGCCAAACGTCTTGTGCAGAGCTGCAGTCTAGGCGCTGAAGCTGGACCTCAGCGAAGCTGGACCTCAGACTTGTCTGTCCTTGGAGCTTGGAGGGCCTCGAGATGAGTACCCCCAGGTGGAAATACAGAATAAAGAGAATAATTAGCGTAGCTGCTGTTCATAGTGTATATAAACAAGAAGCAAAATCCTGTGTGGGGCACATCATGCGTCATACCGCTATGTAATGCACTAAGTGTATGCTTTGCTAAAAAGATAGGTCTTTAATCTAGTTTTGAAGAGTGAGAGTGTGTCTGAGCCTCGGACATTATCAGGAAGGCTATTCCAGAGGTTAGGGGCCATAAATGAGAAGGCTCGACCTCCTTTACTCGATTTTGTTTTTAGATTTTAAAGAGCGGGTTGGGTTGTAGTGAGACAGGAGGTTGGTTAGATACACAGGAGCTAGATTATTTAAGGCTTTATAGGTAAGAAGCAGTATTTTAAATTCAATACGAAACTTAACACGCAGCCAGTGTAAGGGAGGATAAAATTGGAATGATATGATCATATATTTGGACTAGCTTTTCTGCATCTGAGATGGATAGCATGCTTCGCATTTTAGCAATATTTCTTAGATGAAAGAAGGCAGTTTTTGTGACATGGGATATATGATTTTCGAAGGTTAAATTGCTGTCTAATATGACACCCAGATCTTTTTTATAGTAGAGCTAACTCTAACTTTGTATCCCTCTAATTGCAGGTTGAGTTGTGAGAACTGCTGTGTGCAGGATTTAGGCCCAATAAGTAATAATTCTGTTTTGTCTGAGTTTAAGAGAAGAAAATTGTTGGTCATCCAGTCTTTAATATCTTTAATACACTCAGTTAGCTTAGACAGTTCAGACATATCATCAGGTTTAGTTGAAATGTATAATTGAGTATCATCTGCATAGCAGTGAAAACTGATCCCATGTTTTCTAATAATGTCCCCCAGGGGAAGCATGTATATTGTAAACAGCAAAGGACCTAAAACTGATCCTTAAGGGACCCTGTACTTTACTGGCCTTACTTGTGAAAGCTGTCCATTAATATTCACAACTGGTAACGATCAGCTAAGTATGACCTAAACCATTGAAGAGCCTGTTCTTGGACACCTGTAGAATGTAAGCAGTCTATGAGAATATTGTGATCAATGGTGTCAAAAACGGCGCTAAGATCTAGTAGAACTAATAATAAGATGCACCCTTGGTCAGCAGCTAAGAGTAAATCATTAGTTATTTTCACTAATGCGGTTTCTGTACTGTGATGAGGCCTGAAACCTGACTGGAACACTTCAAAAATATTGTTTGTCTGCAGAAAGAAGCATAATTGGGTAGAAACAACTTTTTCTAGTATTTTAGACATAAATGGAAGATTTTAGATAGGCCTATAATTAGCTAAGTTGCTGAGATCCAGTTGTGGTTTCTTAATAATAGGTTTAATAACAGCTAACTTGTAAGGATTTGGAACATGGCCTAAAGCTAAAGAAGAGTTGATAACGTTAAGTAGAGGTTCTCCTATAACAGGTAGCAATTCTTTCAGTAATTTTGTTGGAATTGGATCTAACATACATGTAGCTGGTTTGGAACTATTTATAACTTTATCTAGCTCTTCCTGTTCTATGATTTTGAAGCATTGTAGGTTATTTTGATTCGGTGGAATGTTTACTGGATCTGGAGTATAAGGCAGTGCAGAAAGTTTAACATCTTCTATTTTCTGTCTAAAGTCTTCTATTTTATCACTGAAAAAATTCATGAAGTCATCACTACTAATATGCGGTGGGACATTTTGTTCCAAGGATGACTGTTTATTTGTTAATTTAGCAATAGTGCTAAAAAAAATCTAGGATTGTTATTATTTTCAATCAGTTTGCGGAGGTGCTCAGCTCTGGCAGATTTAAGAGCCCTCCTATAGCTGGACATACTGTCTTTGTACGCAATTCTAAAAACCTCTAAGTTAGTTTTTTTCCATTTACGTTCCAGGGCACGGGTTGCTGTTTTAAGAGCGCGAGTATGACTATTGTACCATGGTGTAGTTTTATTCTCTCTAGTCTTTTTTAATTTGATGGGTGCCACCGTATTTAGTGTGCTAGTAAAGATGGCATCCATACTGCTGGTTACTACATCAAGGTCATTTACGTTTGCCTGTGTATTTCGAAATAAAGAAAGATCAGGTAAGTTATTTATGAATTCATCCTTGGTGGACTGAACGATAGTCCTACTAGGGCGGTATATTGGTGCAGGTCTGATAATTTCAGGTAAACACAGCTTATATAGCAAGAGGTAATGGTCTGTAATATCATCAATTTGTGGTATAATGTCTACATCAAAGACATTAATTCCGTAAGACAATATTAGATCTAATGTATGCTTTAAGTGATGGGTTGGACCAACAGCATTTTGTTTTATCCCAAGTGAATGTAGTAGATCCATAAAGGCGAGCACTAGTGTATCATTGGAGCCATCTACATAGATGTTAAAGTCTCCTACAATTAGTATTTTATCAGTTTTAACTAGTAAGTCAGAAATAAAATCAGCAAACTCTTTTAGAAAATTGACATAGGGTCCTGGGGGTCTATATATGGTGATTATAGCGAGAGATATCATAGGTTTTTGCATAATATCCGGTAGCATAACATTAAGAGCTAATACTTCAAAGGAGATAAACATAAGTCCATTTCTCTGATTAACATTAAGAATATCACAAAAAATTGATGCAACTCCACCACCCCGACCAGTTTGACGAGTATCATGCTTATATGAGAATCCTGGAGGAGTTGCTTTATTTAAGCTAATATAGTCATTTTGTTTCAGCCAGGTTTCAGTGAGACAGAGTGCATTAAGATTGCTATCTGTTATTATTTCATTTATGATAAGTGTTTTAGGTGCTTGTGACCTGATGTTTAGGAGACCAAGCTTTACGAAGTTTGTATTATCACTTTTTATTGGATTTTCAGCTTTTATTCTTAATAGATTTTTTTCTAGAGCACACAGTACGTTTAATTGTTGATCTAATAACAAGATCAAGAAAGCAAAATGCGCATACTTTATTACCTAAAGTGGAAGCAGGACGGACGTGGCGGACGATGGAGTCACCGATGATAGCCACATCATGACCCGTCTCGTGGAGAGAGGCGAAGCGGTTCTCCGTGGAGATCTTGAACACGGGAGGAGGGGACTCTCTGCCCTGGGGCTTCCTGAGCACCCTGCGGCTGCACTCAGGGGCCGTGGTAGCCGGGTGTCAGCATGAACGACCCCTGGGCACACCGCGTCCTAGGTGTGCTGGGCCTGGACAAAGGAAGACGGAGTGAGGTGGGGTTGAGGTAGACGTAGTGTCACGGCTGTATTATGCACTTACCTCAGATGAGCGAGCTGGAGCGTGGGGCACACTAAACAAGACTCGCTGTGCCCTGAGCTTAGCCCGCCTCACCTGCAGAAGGCGGATGCATTCTTCCAGCCGTCCCAGTTCCATGTCCAGCACCTCCATCGATGTCTCTCCTGCACACAAGGACAGAGACACAAGCGACATCGTACAGGGTAAACAAGCAAAGCCAGTAAGTGAGAAAATTAGGGAATGAAAGCAGTCGGTAGCTTTAGCTGACTAGCGATGCTAGCAGGCCAAAGCTACAAACAACAGGTGGATGCTCAAGAGACAGAACGTTTATAAAGTAGATTTATTTGTATAAAGTGTTAAATGTTGTATAAAATGTTTTTAGGGATTGTTCCCCCTAAGTAGTATTTAGCGAAAGTGGAGGTATTTGATAATAAAAATGCAAATTGCGAATCTATGCAACAGAGAGCTACAAACACAGCCCGGCTAGCGTAGCAGCGGCAGTGACGTCACTCAAGCATAAATTACACCTAAGAGAGATTAACTTAAATCAATGAAACAGCAAATCAACCAACTATGTTTGTAACGACGGAACTTGCGACCTTAGTTAGCAAACAATGGTTTTGGGAAATGCACCCCAGGGAGAGTCTTTAATTAACCAATGGCCAATGTTTGCTTTACTAATATTATTGAGAAGTTGAACATTACATATTATACTCTGAAACATAAAATCACTTACAAAAGCTAACACTATTCTAATACCATATATAAATCTTATAAATAAATAAATAATGAGGCTATTTATTATAAATATATTTACTTTAATAATAATATTAATGATGATTATGATGATGATAACTATTATTTCATTAACCATTCACTGACTCAGATGATCCAGTTAGAGCGAATCTTCAATTAACCATTCACTGACTCAGATGATCCAGTCAGAGCAAATCTTCAATTAACCATTCACTGACTCAAATGATCCAGCCAGAGCAAGTCTTCAATTAACCATTCACTGACTCAGATAATCCAGTCAGAGCGTGTTTTCAATTAACCATTCACTGACTCAGATGATCCAGTCAGAGCGAGTCTTCAATAAACCATTCACTGACTCAAATGATCCAGTCAGAGGGAGTTTTTTCATTAACCACTTACTGACACAGATGATCCAGTCAGATCGAGTCTTCAATTAACAATTCACTGACTCAAATGATCCAGTCAGA